>WBND01002245.1:2571-13996 GCA_013398595.1 Tychaedon coryphoeus | reverse complement strand
AATGGTTTTTGTTTTGTTTTGTGTCGGGGTTTTTTTGTTTTTTTTTTTTTTGTTTTTTTTTTTTCTTTTTTCTCTCTCGTTTTAATGAGTAATTTGGAATAGGAAAGTCACAGGAGATGAGGGAGGGAGATGAGGTGGGAGAGGACGTTCTCCCCCTCCTCCAGTTTAATAAGCACCAGAGTATTCAAGTCTGTCCGTTGGGAATTCCGAGCCGTGGCTGCAGTCAGCAGGCAGAGACTAAACCTTTCTCATAAGAGCAGCGTCGTTTGGGCTGGGGTCCCTCATCATCATCATCCTCCTCCTCATCCTCCTCCTCGTCCTCCTCCGAGGATGAGCTGTCCAGTGTTAAATCCACAACATCTGCCGGGGCTTTGCCGTTCTCGCCGGTGCCGTTGGCGGTGGCCAGGAGCCCGTTCATGTCCGAGGAACCTGAGGGGGGAGAGGAGGTGAAACCACTCCTGTCCACTCAGCCTGGGCAAGGGAAGGCTCCAGGGAGAGCTCAGAGCCACTTCCAGAGTTAAAGGGGCTCCAGGAGAGCTGGAGAGGGATTTGGGACAAGGGATGGAGGGACAGGACACTGGGAATGGATTCCCACTGCCAGAGGGAACATTGGGGAGAAATTCCTCCTTGTGAGGCACACAGGGTGCCCAGAGCAGCCCTGGATGTGTCAAGGCCAGGCTGGGCAGGGCTTGGAGCAACCTGAGGTAGCAGCAATTGTCCCTGCCATGGCAGAGGGTGGGACTGATGATCCTGCAGGTCCCTTCCAACCCAAACCCTTGTGGAACTCTGTGATTTCCCCTGGGGGTTCCCAGGCTGTCTCACCTAGAACCAGGATTGGGCACTGGGGGCTGCAGCTCCGCTCCTTCTCGGCTCGGATGGGGCACCAGGAGCCATCCACCAGGTACTCAATCTCATCTGCATCTTCACATTCTGTCAGGATCTTGGACAGCAGCCTGCAGAGGGACAGGAGGAGCTGTCACAGCCCTGGCCCTCAGCAGGTGTGTGCAGTGAGCCTGCAGTGACAGGCAACCTGCTGCTGCTCCTGAGCCCAGAGCCCTTGCAGTCATGGACTTTATTCCCCATAAAACCAGTGCAGGTTCTGACAGTGCAAATCCATCCCAGCCCTTCCTGTCCATGCACCCAAACCATCAACTCCCTCCTTAATTAGATGCAATTAAAGACAGTTTTGCCTCTTCACCCAGTTTCCCAGGCACTGCTTGCAGGCAGGCGGTGCTGCCCCATCCCATGGGACATTCCCAGGGACATTCCCAGAGAGGCTTTAGCAAAAGGTGAGATATCCTTTGGCATTGGGAGCTCAGCAATCCAACGAGCAGCACTTCCCTTCCTTCCTAGTTTTATTTCCCAAATCTCCACAGCAGCCACCAGAACAACATTCCTGCAGCAGGAACACCATGAAAGCACGAAAATACACCTGGAATGAGGCCCTGATTCCAGAGGAACTGGGGACTTGCTTTATTCCCTGTGTCCCACTGTCAGTCTGGGATGTTTATTTGGAAATGCTGCTCTGCCAGGCCTCACTCCCTCCTGGACTTGAGAATTTTCCTTCAGGAGGAAGGAGAACTCCTAGTGGAAAGACTTCCAAGGTCAGGAAAACTTTGTGGCAGTGGGAGAGTTTCAGCTTTCCCCAGCTCCTGTAAGAACTTTTCCCATGGCCAATCCCATCACCAGCACAGCAACCACCAAGCTGCAGCTCCCCAAAAGCTGACAAGGCCCTGCGGATCCCAGACCTGACCAACCTCCCTCCCTGCTCGGAGCCTCCGGCTCTTCCCTGACTCCCAGCACCCAGCTGAGTCCAGCTTCCCTCTCTCACTTCCAGGCAATCTGGGAAAGACTTCACCCCACAGAACTGGCATCAAACCCAGCTCTGAGCAGGGACAGAAATCTGCTGAGCCTTCCCCAGGGCCATCCTGCTCCTCCTTGTGCAGGACACGGGCATGGCTGAGCCGTGGGGGCTCCACAACCCAACCCCTCACAGCTCCCCCTTCATCTCTGCCCTGCCAGAGATCTCCAAGGAACTGGATTTTCCTGTCAGGGCTGGCCAGGGGGCAAAGCAAACAGGTTATCTGTGCTGAGGCTGCTGCAGGCTGCCTGCAAAGCCACAGCTCCTGCATCTGCCCAGGGCCCACAGAGGGCTCCAGGAAGCCTCGGTGGGGCTGGCAACAGACTGGTCTGCTCACTTCCCTGTGCCAAACACTGCTCCAAACCCTCCCTGCTCTTCAGGGAACCTGCACTGGAGGCCAATCACTCTGCCAGGAGGGTGGAGATCATTTCCCAGCAGGCAGGAACCACGTGTGTTGTTCCACCAGTCCTTGGCCAGCACCATGAGGATGTTGGTGCTCCCAGTCCACAGAAGGCTCCCAGCATTTGGGGGCAACAAAGCTGCTTCCAAACTTACCCCAAAAGTGCTGTACCTGTTCCCTCCCAGCACATTCCCACTTGCTCTAACACACCAGAACACTGAAACCAGAATATTACACACCAGCAGAATAAACTTCCAATAGTTTCAAAGTGAACTTCAACCAAGAGCTGGATGCTGCACCCAGAGGGGAAGGGGAAAGGGCAGAGAGGTGCAAAACTCACCCATCAATGATGAGCTGGTCGTAGGGGGCAGGTTTGTCACACACAGGGCACATCCATGTGGGCTTTTTCTCATTCATCTGTAGGTAGAAGACGGCATCAAAGCACTGCAGGTGTGCACAGGTCTCAGCCCGGCACGGCACCGACAGGCGCATCTTCACCAGCTGTGGGAGCAGAGAGCAGAGCATCAGCCAGCACACCTGGCAAGGAACCCCCAGATCCCCTCAGAAGGAAAAATATTTGTGAGTTTGCAAAGCTGGTCTGGGAGTATGGTTTGGGTTCTGACAAAAACAGGCTAAAACAGAGCTGGAGCTCCTCGGTTCTGGAGCAAACTGGGAGAGCTGGGGGTACCAGGGCCTGAAGGGGCTCCAGGAGAGCTGGAGAGACAAAGGATGGAGGGACAGGACACAGGGAATGGCTGCACTGCCAGAGGAAGGAATTCCTGGCTGTGAGGGTGCCCAGAGCAGCTGTGGCTGCCCCTGGATCCCTGGGATGTCCCAGGCCAGGCTGGACGGGATTTGGAACATCCTGGGACAGTGGGAGGTGTCCCTGCCATGGCAGGGGTGGCACTGGGGGCTCCAAGCTCCCTTCCAGGCCAGAGTGAATTCCCTCTGAGAGCCTGCAGGGACTCACCGGGCAGATGAGGGACACTCGGACACCGGTGGTGGCGATTTCACTGTCGGGGTCCAGGCGCAGCTTCTCTTTCACTGCAGAGAGCAGAGGACACAGCACTGAACACAAGTCACCCTGGGCAGCACTGAGCAGCACAGGGGAGGCAGCTCACCCCAGCCCTGGGGTGTGCAGGGATGATTTTCCCTGCCAGGGAGGGAATGAGCACATTCATGGTGGGGTTTATTCCCTCCTGAGCTCTGTCTCCCCCACAAGTGAGCAAAGAGTCAAACTGAGAGGGGAAACACATCCCATCCTTTTTCCACCAGGTTATCCGGAGCCTCCTCTCAGCACTGCTGGGCTGCCACTCCTCCTTTATTCCAGAATATTCCACAGGAACCAGAACAGGTCTAGAGGTACCAGGCAGACAGCTCAGAGCAAGGCAGCCAAGCAAAACCAGGAACAGCAGCCATCCAGCACAGAGCTGGGAAGAATCAGATGCTTTGGGAAGGAGGAATCCTGCCCCTGCTGCTGCAGCCTGAAAGGAAAACCCAGAGGAGTAGCAGGGAAATCAAAGCAAGCAGCAGATGGGCAGGTCCCACACCAAGGTGCAAAAATCAACCAGAGGAGCTTTGAACTGCTCCCCAAGTGCTGAGGAGGAGCTGCTGCTCCCACTGCTGTCTGCAACTGCCTCTGACACTTCCATCACTGTTTTTCTTTGGAGCAAGTGAACCATTTCTTTTGACCTTTTCAGATCATAACAAGATGTCTCCAGACAATGAGGCTACATGCAGCTCTGCAACACCCAGCTTTAATTAGAGAGTGACTTCTCAGATGTGCAATTCCCAGGAGATTACAAGATTTGGGCTTGTTTTCCTCACATTAGGAGCCTTTTCATCCAAGCTTAATTTTTTATGAAGTTCTTTGTAAGAGCCTTCTCTGTGCATCAATTACTGGGAGACATGGGAAGGAGAATTTTCTTGAATCTCCTGATCAGGATTTTGGATCCCAAGCCATAATCTGTTCTCAGACAATGCTCCTGTATGCAAAGGAAGATGAGTCAGCAGTGAGATGTGACTGAAGCCAAAGGGCAGCAGCTTCAGTGACAGGGAATTATTTGCAGAATCATTTGCAGAGCAGACCACAGCTAGAAAAGCAAAGTTTAGGAGCTCCTCAGGTTGGCCAGTTCTGGATATCCAAGCACAAAAACACAAAAGAGCTGAACTAAGACACTGCTCTTATTTGGTTTTATTGAAAGTCACCAAATACAACTGATCCCTGCCTGAAATCCAGGTGCCTGCAGGTTGGATACACCTGGAATCATCACCTTCCCTGTGAACTACAATCCACCTCCAAGACTGACAGGCTGAGGAAATTCAGCCTGGAGAAGAGAAGGTTGTGTGGAGACCTCCCAGGAGCATTCCAGTCCCTGAAGGGGCTCCAGGGATGCTGGAAAGGGGCTCCTCACCAGGAACTGCAGTGATAGGAAAAGGGGAATGGCTTAAAGAGGGGAAATTGAGGTTCAGGTGTGCAGGAGAAGCTCCTGGCTGTGANCTGTATGCAAAGGAAGATGAGTCAGCAGTGAGATGTGACTGAAGCCAAAGGGCAGCAGCTTCAGTGACAGGGAATTATTTGCAGAATCATTTGCAGAGCAGACCACAGCTAGAAAAGCAAAGTTTAGGAGCTCCTCAGGTTGGCCAGTTCTGGATATCCAAGCACAAAAACACAAAAGAGCTGAACTAAGACACTGCTCTTATTTGGTTTTATTGAAAGTCACCAAATACAACTGATCCCTGCCTGAAATCCAGGTGCCTGCAGGTTGGATACACCTGGAATCATCACCTTCCCTGTGAACTACAATCCACCTCCAAGACTGACAGGCTGAGGAAATTCATCCTGGAGAAGAGAAGGTTGTGTGGAGACCTCCCAGGAGCATTCCAGTCCCTGAAGGGGCTCCAGGGATGCTGGAAAGGGGCTCCTCACCAGGAACTGCAGTGATAGGAAAAGGGGAATGGCTTAAAGAGGGGAAATTGAGGTTCAGGTGTGCAGGAGAAGCTCCTGGCTGTGAGGGTGGGCAGGCCCTGGCACAGGGTGCCCAGAGCAGCTGTGGCTGCCCCTGCATCCCTGGAATGGCCCAGGCCAGCCTGGGCAGGGCTTGGAGCAGCCTGGGACAGTGGGAGGTGGGACACCTCCATGGCAGGGGTGGCACTGGATGGGCTTTGAGGTTCTTCCAACCCAAACCATCCTGGGATTCCCTGATGGCTTCTTATCCTTGGGAAGAGTTCTCCAGGGTCTGGACAGTTTTAAAGAACATCAGGATCCCACGCAGAACTAAAGAGTGAGAAGGTTTTGTCCAGCAACATGAAAAATTGGGAATCTTCCACATGCATGAGCTCCAAGCCAGATTCCACCTTGGAAAGAGAATTTCCCCTCTTTTCCAGCAATGTTTTACATGAGCCTCACACCAGGAGGATTTACCTGAGTGGTTTGGGATAAGCATCTCTTCTCTGAAGCTCTCAAGGCATATCAAAGTGCTGCTGGTGACATCCCACTGCCAACCCAAGGACTCCCAGGGCAGCAGGACATTGTCACCAGGATCCCTTGCTCCAGAATGTCCTTTGGGAAGGCCGAGGATCACTGCTGCTCATACTGACCCAGGTGAAGGCATGAAGCCCCTCCAGCCATGCCACGGGCACGCCACGAACCTGGCACAAATCCTAAATCCAACTACAGAGCTGCCACCAGAACCACGGCTTGGGGCTGACCTGCCACGACTCCCACACAGCTCAGCAAGTCTGTTCAGATAAAAAGTGGGGTTGATCCAGCTGCAGGCATGCAGAGGTGTGAGTGGTGGTGGATACTCCCCAGCAGGCTGCAGCCAGCCCCTCCCAGAGCCACTCACCCAACGCTTTGCAGAGCTCCGGGTGCTTGATGCCGATGGTTTTCAACCTCTGCAGCAGCTCTGCTGAGGTCATCTGCCTCACCAGGTACAGCCCCACCGAGTAGCTCTGCGGAGAGAGGGAGGGGAGATGAGAAGGCTGCTCTGCAGGGCTGCCTGGGCAGCTCTGGGCTCTCCCTGGGCAGCCCTGAGCTCTCCCTGGGCTCTCCCTGGGCACTCTCAGCTCTCCCTGGGCAGCCCTGAGTTCTCCCTGGGCTCTCCCTGGGCAGCCCTGAGCTCTCCCTGGGCTCTCCCTGGGCAGCCCTGAGCTCTCCCTGGGCTCTTCCTGGGCAGCCCTGAGCTCTCCCTGAGCTCTCCCTGGGCACTCTGGGCTCTCCCTGGGCTCTCCCCAGGCTCTCACCTTGCCATAGTTGCCCCAGGTGACCGTGATGCGGTTGGTGGCTGCCGACAGGTACATGAGGTGGGTGAGGTTGATGGGCCTGCAGGGCCTCTTGGGTTCCACCCCGGGTTTGTTTGAGGGGTAGTAGCCCTAGAGCAGAAAGATTAGATGGAGATATTTAGTTTTTAACTCAAGATCAGCTCCATTAAATTCCACTCAGCCCCAGGTTCCAGGAATGGGGGGAAGGAGCAGAATAAAGCTGGAGCACAAAGTGAACAAGATGGAGCTTTTATACACAACAGTTCATTAACAACATGGCTAATCCATTAAAAAATTAACTTTAAACTAAGCACTGCACTTCTATAGTCTGGAAAGCAACTTCCTTCCAATTTTCACTCATTTCCCCCCCGACCCCCCAGTTCTCACCGGCACAGAGCAGTAGCTGTGGTTCACCTTGACGGCGATGTTGGGAGGGTACTGATCCTCCTGAGGGGAGCTGGTGTCTGTGTAGCAGATTCTGGGCAGAAACAACACATCCCATAATACCCCAACACTCTGCACATCCCAATCCCAATCCCCATCCCAACCCCAATCCATGCTCCCTCAGCAGAGCCCATCCAGGTGGGGCCCTGCTGTTTCTGTTCCAGGCTCAAAAGTGGAATTTAAGATGCTCCTGTGAACAAAAAGCTCACTGGAAATTCTCTCTGGAGCCATGAAATCCATGTTGGAACTTGCTGGGTTCTGCTGGAATGTTCCCTCCTCCCCTGCTCTGCCCCTGATGTTCAGTGAACCCAGCCCAGACCTACCTGAGCACCACCTGAACCGATTTCACACCAGGCTGCAACTCCCTGATAAATGGAAGAACAGAAACTTCAAATTAATTATGTAAAAAGAAAAAAAATCCCTAGCCACATAAAAAATCACCCAAACCAGCTGCCAGACTCAAGAACTTTAGTTGTTCCTAATGTTTTTTTAATAGACCTTTAAAAAATTACCTCACAGAACTTTATTTAAATTGTACAATTCCCCCTGCAAATATCAGTGGTCCTGTAATTATTATTTTTTTTTCCTGATGCACCAATCTAAAGCTTTTCTCTGGGTTTTGAAAACTGTTCAGGTGCCTTCTGGTGATTTGTGAGAATTTATAAAAACTGGGTTTTAAGGTCAGGTTTACCTGACAGTGCTCAAGACTCTCTGAGTTTAATTATTCAGCTGAAGCTGTTCATGCAAACCAAGGGACTGAATATGAAGGCCCCAGTGTGAATATTGCAACCTCCATCAGGGCTATTCCTGCCAGGATTTGAACTGGAATCAGGAAAGGAATGGAATACACAACAAGGAGGCAAAATAACAGAAAATAAAGAGCTGGAGGAAGAATATTTATGATAAAGAGAAACATTTAAAGATTTTATTTCAAGGTTCAATTATTTATTACTATTTATTAAAGGTTGAATTTTTGAAGGAATTCTTCTGCATGAAGAGAGCAGGTCAGCCAAGAGGAAAGCTCCCTGCCTGCACTGCCAGCTCTGAGCAGAGTCTTTGTTTGAGTCAAAAGTTGCATTTGACAGAGGTCAGGGGAAATCCTAATCCTGATGTTTCAAGGAAGGTCCTTTCAGATGCAAACAGCCTCACACTCTGCCTTTTGAACCTGGCATGCAAAGGGAAGGCTGCAGAGCACAGAATTTAGGTCACCCACGATTTCCTGCCCAAATGCCCCATTCCAGAGGGGGATTAGAGCAGCACCAGTGACACTTAAGGACCTGCAGGGTGAATTTGCAGCTCCCACTCCCCCAGAGCTCTTTGCTCTCCACGAGGAGCAGCCTGATGTCCTCACACAAATCCTGTTTCCTTGCAGAGAACAGAAGCTTCCAGAGGCAGGGAACACAATGATGGAATTATGCAGCTGCATTTCCCTGGACTGTTAACATCCAGTGAGGAGTACCTGGAATTTCTGATCAGCTCCACTTGTCTTGGTGTTAATGCAAAAATGCACGGGCTTTCCTGGAGCTTCTCATTATTCTGTGGAACTGAGGAGGGAAGGAAAGAGTGTCCATCAGACTGAGCACGAGGTGATTGTTATGCTCTGTTTATCTCCAAGTCCTGTTTTCTCCCACACCCCAAAATCCCAGTTTGCACCTGTTTTGGGAATTCTGCTTTGATCAGAGCTTTGTTCATTTATAGCTCATTGTTCAGTCCAACCAGCACAGGATTGGATTTGATTTATCCTTTTTTTATTATTATTATTTTTTCTCCCCTCAAATAATTCAAGAGCCATCAGTTCAGCACATCAGCAGTGTCACAATGTGACCACATCCTCAAGAAGCCCAAGAGGAGACCAGAGCCTGACACAAAAGCCCAAAACCAACCAGACTGAGCAGGCGGGTTCTGGAAAAGAAAGAAAACAACCCCAGCAACAAAAAAAGATTAGCTCAGATAATAAAAAAGCAGCTGAAGAGACAAAACACAACTTCCAACCCCCTGACCTTGAGGGTGGGACAGCAGCTCACCCTCAGAGAGGCTGAACAAGAACCCAGCATTAACTGTGGCCTTTTGCACACTGATAATTTTAAGATCAAGTGCATTTAATGTGGGGAAAATGAAGCTTGAGACGTGGGAAATTTTTGTTGCAGCCTTTACTTCAACCCAAACATGTTTTATTTTCAGTTTTGTGTCTCTCAGCTCAGACCCTGAGCTGCTGAAAGTCACGGGAGGAACACAAAGTGGAAGTGCTAAAACAGCTTTTAAAAAATTATTTAGCAAGAATTGGGTGTTTTGCTTTGCCTCACTTCCATTGCACGGTTACTCAAACAGGATTTCAGAAGTAGCAAAGTGCATTTTGGATGAAAAGGAGGAGATGAGGGAAGGATAAATCCTCAGCAGCTCTTGGAAGACCTGGTGACAACTTGGGTCACTCCAGGTGCTTCCCTTTGGTCCCTTTTCTGCTCTGAAAATGCAAATGAAGCTCACAAAAATAACTTTAAAAAGTAAGAATGAAGATATCTTTATGGAACTTTTGTTTAATTCCAGTTTCCATCCAAACATCTCCGGACAGAAACAACCAGCAGAAAATGAAGCATTTCATGAGGTATTTTTAGCAAGTGATGACTGACAAGGACAATAACAAAAAGTAATTTTAATGTTCCTGATTAAGGAACTGCCCAAAAACTGAGTCCTGCTGCTTGTTCAGCCACACAAAGACAAAACAAACCCGATGAGGAAAAGCCAGAAGCTGCTCATGGTTTATTTTGCATTCATATCAGCTCACTCTTCTTTCACACAACAATGAAATTGCTGCTGGAAAAGAAGCCCAAAAGCTGGGAGGTGCAAGCTCAGAGCACCTGCTCAGGTGTGAGCAACATCTGCTCCACAAAAACCTCTCCCAGCAGCAGAGAAAATCAGCCAGGAAGGCTCCAGGGGCCAGGTGGCACCTGGGAGGTGTCACCTGCCAGGGAGAGGCTGCTTTTAATGAGCAGGGGATATTTAATGGCAGCCAAGAACAAAACCTGCTACTCCCAGGGAGTGCAGCCAGGCTCCTTTGGCTCTGGATGCTTCCACCTCCTGGAGATTTGTTTTCCTTCAAAATCCCATCCTGGAATTGCTGACTAACAACAAACCATTCCCCACACAATTATAATGTTTGAGCTTGGCTTTGTCACCACTCAGCTGTTTTGTCACAGCATTAATGCCTTCAAATGAAGAAGAAATTATAGAAGATCTGACTAATTAGTCCTTTTTCTTTTTGTTTTTGCACAATCTAATCTTTATCTATTTTTTTTTCTGCAAGCCACAACAAATATCTTTTCAGCAAAGCCAGACCAGCTCAAGTTGTAAAATCATTTTTAGACAATTCTGACATTACCACATGAATTTATGAGACCCTCAGCAGAACACAACTTCTCTGGACACACTGAATTTGCTACCAGACCATTATATCTGACAACAGTTAACAATATTCTTTGTTTCTCCAAACTAAAATAATGAAAATATCACTCTCCACACCCCAGGGAAATGCTCTTCTTCCAGTTTTACTGGTTACCCCCCAAAACACACAGCACCACATACAAATAACTGTGATAAGCACAAAAAATAATCAAAAATCCAGTTTGAGGTGTTGCCACCCCCTTTTATCCACAGGGTGCTTCAGGTCAGGGATTTTTGGTGCTGAAAACCAGCCTTAGTGTAGAATATGGCCCCATAATCCACAGAACCAAACAAGGTGAGCTTACAATTCTATCCCACAGTGCCACATTCCAGGTGTGAGGAAAATCCCAGGATTTGGACTGGGAGGGACCTGAAGGATCTTCCCATCCCATCCCATCCCATCCCATCCCATCCCATCCCATCCCACAGGCAGGGACAGCTCCCACCATCCCAGGCTGCTCCAGCCTGGCCTTGGACACTTCCAGGGCAGCCACAGCTCCTCCTTCCTGTGCCAGGGCCTCCCCACCTTGGACTGGGAGGGACCTGAAGGATCTTCCCATCCCATCCCATCCCATCCCATCCCATCCCATCCCATCCCACAGGCAGGGACACCTTCCACCATCCCAGGCTGCTCCAGCCTGGCCTTGGACACTTCCAGGGCAGCCACAGCTCCTCCTTCCTGTGCCAGGGCCTCCCCACCCTCACAGGGAAGGATTGCACCCCAATATCCCATCTGGAATGGTCTCTGTTAGCTGAAGACCTCTACTAGCTGAAAACCTCCTTTAGCTGAAAACCTCCTTTAGCTGAATATCTCTACTAGTTGAAAACCTCTTTTAGCTGAAGACCTCCATTAGTTGAAAACCTCTACTACTTGAAAACCTTTTAGTTGAAAACTTCTTTTAGTTGAAGACCTCTGCTATTTGAAAACCTCTTTTAGTTGGAAACCTCCATTAGTTGAAAACCACTCCCCCTCTCCCAGCACTCACTGTGTGAAAAGCTGCTCTCCCTCTTTTATCATC
>WBND01002244.1:0-18996 GCA_013398595.1 Tychaedon coryphoeus | reverse complement strand
AGGGTTTTTTAAGACTAAATAAGTTTTCTGAGATTTTTGTCACTGATCGCAGTGGAAAACTTCATTCCACTGAAAAAAGAGGTAAATGTTTGCAAAGGAGGAGCAGAATGAAGTTCAAGCTGTTGGCAACAAGCAATAGCATTGATCTCTGTGTAACTGCTGGGAACTGCAGAACTGGAGCTGAGAGAGCAGGAGTGAGAATGACACAAGCTGTGGATCCTTCCTGTTATTTGTGGGGATTGGGAGGGTGTGTTTGGACCCTCCCTGCTAAATTACACAGTTTAGGGGTAAACATGGCACTGCTGGGGTATGGGTTGGACTTAATGATCTTGGAGGGCTTTTCCAACCTGAACAATTCTGTGTTGCTATGATTCCAAGCGTCAGTCATTACAACATGAATTGCAGCCTGCAAAGGAGGGTGGACATTGCAAGAAAAGTGAGCAGAAAGGTGACACAGGCTGGTGAGACCCTCCAGCAGCAGCAGCAGCAGCAGCAGCCAGGAGGCTCCAAACACATCCTGGGGGGTTGTGTGTGCACACAGGGATGCAGAGATGCTGCTGCTGTATGGAGAGAGAGGACAGAATACACAGATGATGAATTAAGGGATGTGGCTGAAGGAAGTGCTGATTTATGCTGAGCTGATAGCCAGTAATGTTGGTGATAGCCAGTAATGTTGGTAAGCATGTGTGGATCTGCTGGAGGGTAGGGGGGCTCTGGACAGGCTGGATAGATGAGCCAAGTCCAACAAAGTGAGGTTTAACAAGTCCAAGTGCTGGATCCTGCACTTTGGCCACAACAGCCCCTGCAGTGCTCCAGGCTGGGGACAGAGTGGCTGGACAGTGCCCAGGCAGACAGGGACCTGGGGGCTCCTGGCTTGGATCAGGAATGGTGTGGCCAGCAGGAGCAGGGCTGGGATTCTTCCCCTGTGCTCAGCACTGGTTGGGCAGCACCTCGAGTGCTGTGTCCAGTTCTGGGCCCCCAATTTAGGAAGGACGTGGAGGGGTTGGAGCTTGTCCAGAAAAAGGCAACAAGGCTGGTGAGGAGTCGGGAACACAAGTCCTGTGAGGAGTGGCTGAGGGAGCTGGGATGTCTATCCTGGAGAAGAGGAGGCTCAGGGGTGACCTCATCACTCTACAACTCCCTGAAAGGTGCCTGTGGCCAGGTGGGGGTTGGGCTCTGCTCCAGGTGACCACTGACAGAATGAGAGGACACAGCCTCAAGCTGGGTAAGGGAAGTTCAGGTTGGACATCAGGAAAATACTCTTCACTGAAAGAGTGACTGGGCACTGGAATTGTCTCCTCATGGAGGGGATGGAGTCACCACTCCTGCAGGTGTTTAACAAAGCCTGGACTGGCACTCAGTGCTGTGCTTTAGTCCATGAGGAAGTGTTAGGTCCTAGGTTGGACTTGATGATCTCAAAGGTCTTTTCCAACCCAGTTCCTTCTGTGATTCTGTGAGCTGCTTCCAATAAAACCTTGCCCTGCCGTGTTCTCCAGCCTTCAGCCAGCAAACACATCCCAGGACAGCATTTTGCAAAGCATTGTGTCACAGTGTGATTCTGGGACTTATGGCAAGCTTACATTTGGAGCTGGAACCAAACTCATAGTTTCTCCAGGTATGTCTGAATTCCCAGGTGGAAGTTCTTTCACTTCACAAGTTATTTTGCCTATTTTGCCACCCCACAATATTTTAGCAACAGGGCTATGAATTTTCAATTGGTATCAAGAGCAAATGATTTCCATGGCTGCAAGTATGCTCTCCCTTCCCAATTCCTGAGAATGAACACAGCAGAGGTTTTACATGTGCAAGAGGATTTGTCTTGGAAAGCCAATAGGAAGTGGGCTCCTACATTAAGCTCCTCAAGCAGAGGAGAAATAAAGAGAAATGGTGAAATTTTGCACAGAGCGAGAAAATGCAGAGAGGTGAAATTGGTTTCAGAAAGCTGTTATAGGTAAAAAGAACTTTTCTTGTATGTGGGTAGAAATAGTTGGAGATAACAGACTCATAATTGTATGTGAACACAAAAAATGCACATATGGGGTGCTTTGAAAATCCTTGAGCTGTGACTGTGGGGGGTGGTTTCTGTTATTATACAAACACCAGACAGTCAGGAAGCTCAGGGAGCTTGACCTCGATAATGACACCAAGTTCATGGCACAGCCAGCTTGTCCTGGGGATTCACCTTGCCCTGCAGGTGAAGCTTGGAGCACATTGGAACTGGTGGAGAACAGCATGACCAGCCTCAAAACTGAGGGTGGGATAAATATTTGGATAGAGGGGAAATAGGGCAAGAAGCAAAGTTAATTACTGGAAAGATGGAACGGTGACCCTTACCACAATTTTTTTTTTTCTGGACAAAAAAAGATGCATAAAAAAGTGTGCCTTGACTGTTGCTGCCACAAATATATGAAAAAAAATTTCCCCAAACCTCTACACCTCTTCTCTTGTTTGAAACCCTTTGTTAAGGGGAAAGAATATAACGTATCCCAAGATATCAGTATTTTTTGTAAATGTATCAGATTTTCCAAATTTCTTTAAAATATATTTAGGGTTGTTTAATATCTAAATTGAGTGGGTTTACTCTTGAAAAGTAATGTTTCCATTTCTTAAAATAGTAGCGATTCTTAAGATAATTTCAACATGATTTTTCTCTTAAAGTTAACAAACCAACAACATAGGGAAATAATTCCTTCTGGAAACCTCTGAGGAAAATCCACTTATTTTAAATGACTCCTCCTGACCCTCTTCAAAAAAATCTGAGAGAAATGAGAATCTCAAGTTTATATGGAGGCATCAGCAAGCTAAAGGAGCTATAAATGAGAGCTCTGAGTTCATGTAGGTGTCTCCAGATTTCCCATTATGGCCACATCTGTGTGCAGCTGCTCCAGATCTTGCTCTGGTCACACCATGGGAATGTCCCTGGTGCATCCTAAACCTCAGAGTTTAGTGGCAGAATGAGCAATGATCTCCCTGCCCCAAAGAATTGCACACCAAAAAGAGCTTTCTACTCAAAAACTTCATGGAAACTCTGTTCTAGAATCACTCTTGACTAATTCAGATGGCAAATCCAAGAGAATGGGATGATGGAGGCTTCACTGCACCATCTGTGCAGCTGCACTGCAGCTGTGAAGTAACAGTAAATAAATTAATTTTTGAGGGAGGAATCTGACTGGCAGAATAAATAAATGAGGAATAAGATGGAGAATGGAAATTGTGGTGCAGCTGGCTTTCTGGAACCAATGAGACAAATACGACTGAGGGGAATATTAAGGAGAGTGTGTTTGGGAGTGCAAAATGCAAAATACCACATGGAAAGAAAGTTAATAGGTAGAAAAGTCCTGGGTAAATGGATCTGTCTGTTGATAGAGATAAACAGGATTACTTTTGGTGGAGAATTTAATTGCTGAAGGTTCCATTCAGTGCTGCTCTGGATATTGTAGAGGCCTGTGCTGTTGTGTGGTTATGGAAATAATTACAAACTCACATTTGGATCTGGGACGAGACTTCTGGTTTTGCCAGGTACATTTACCCTGATTTTTTTGCTAATTTTCAAGTCTGTTAATACACACCCAGATTTGGGGAATGGCAGCTCTCAAGGGCATTGTAACCCAGCTCAAACAGTGGCATTTAGCTCAGGGCAGCTGTCCAAGGGCAGGCACAGGCTTCCAGTGCTCCTCCTCTGACCCCACTCCTGGGAGCAGCCAACACAGAGCCTGGCTCTGCTCTTCTGCAGAGTCAGTCCTGGATTTGTTCTCTCTCCGAGGGTCTATCTGTGGCACTTTTATTGGCCTCAATAAAAGTCATGGATTATACAAGTCAGATGGAAATGCATTGAAAAGCAAGGATGTTTATACTATTTACATTGCTGGCCAGGAGTCAGGGATGTGCAGCCAGAGCCCAGAAAGCCAAGTCCATCCTGGGCTGCATCCCCAGCAGCCTTCCCAAGACACTGAGGGATTGATTGATTGATTGATTGATTGATCCCCCTCTGCTCTGCTCTGCCCAGGTGAGCTCCCACCTGCAGAGCTGTGCCCACCTCTGGGCTCCCAGCAAAGACAAGGACCTGCTACAGTGGATTAACACAAAAACACTCAGAGGGATGGAGCAGCTCTCCTGTGGGGACAGGCTGAGAGGGATGGAGTGGTTTAGGCTGGAGAAGGCTCCAGAGAGTTCTTATTTCTGCCTTTCAGTACTTATGAGTACTTACAGGCTTATAGGAAAGATGGAGAATAAGTTTTAAAAACAACTTTTAGTGACAGGACAGAGATTAATGGTTTTAAACTAAAAGAGGGTAGATCCAAACTGGAGCTAAAGAAGAAATTATTTTACTATGAGAGTGATGAAACACCAGCACAGATTGCCCAGATGAGGTACATGCCCCATTCCTGGAAACATTCAGTGTCAGGTTGGATGGGGCTCTGAGCAATCTCAGTTGAAGTTGTCCCTTATTGCAGTCATTGCAGGAGAGTTGACTTAGGTGACCTTTAAAGTTCTCTCTGACCCAAACCACTCTGTGGTTCTATGATTTAGAAAATACCCCCTTAAGGTGGTGATCACCGTTTTAGCTGGTCTTTGCTTGTATCAGAATACCACCAAGGAGCATTGCACTACAGCATTTGTAATATCAGTGCTGGAATGGGGACTGGCTGCTTTTAGCTGGGTTATCTGAGGCATGGATGCCGTTGGATACTGCTGGGAACCAGGGAAAAAGCAGCCCTGAAGCCTTGGGTTTCTCAGCCTGCTCAAGGACCAGAAATTATAACAATGATTAAACACCTGCTGGAGACGTGATGTTTGTATTAGAAATAGTGCTTTGGTGGTGGATTTTTTGCAAGGAAGGTTAACAAATTTAGAACCTTCCCAGGCTAGTATCCTCATGCCTCCTGCATGTGCTTGTCCTCCCTAGCAAAGGGCGCTGCTGGGGAGCACAGATACATATTTTTTCTGGTTTTTTAAAAATATTTTTTGGAAAGGGGGACATGTCGTTGGATACTGCTGGGAACCAGGGAAAAAGCAGCCTTGAAACCTTGGGTTTCTCAGCCTGCTCAAGGACAAGGAACTATATCAATGATTAAACACCTATAGGGTGCGTGAGAGACGTTGCTTTGCAGAAAGCATGTTTTCAAAGAGGTGTCGCCTTCTTGGACCAAGGAGTCTTTTCTGTTTTGTGTTGCACAAACTACCCTATATATAACTGTAGTGTTTCTTTTTAAAAAGCTCTCTCTTTTTGCTTCTCCATTACACGAGGAACTATGTTGCGTTATCCTTTTCGCTGCTCCTATAGCCAAAATGCAAAATGGACAGTGTGTTATCCACAAATATTGCAGGGGATTCTGTTTGGGACTGGGACTTGCAGCTTAGCTGAGCTGTCACAGATGCAGGACCATTGGTAACACTCCAGGCACTGCAGGGACTGGGTGTGAATTCCCAAAAAATGGAGGCTCCAAGACCTAGACAGGGGCACAATGTGCCACTGAAACCTTTGAGAACATAACTGTAACCTCACAGAGGTTTCCTGGGTCATGTGAGTTATAGGGACAGAGAGGGGAAAAAATGATATTAGGAAAAAGAACCTTGTTGGTGATCAAGGCACCAAGGTGGTAGCAAATACTCAAGAGAAAAACTGGGCTGAAAGGCTGTAGTCCCAACTGCACAGCTCAGTGAACTGGAATTTCAGGTGATATTACAGGTGGAAAAGCAGGTCATTCCTTGTATTGCCCCAAAATATATAACACCTCAAAATCGTAACCAGGGAACGAATGGGCATTTTTAAAATTTGATCCCTGTGCTTCTGATCCTGATAATACTCTAGTAGATTTATTTGGTATTTTGACAGTGTCTGAAGTCAGCATGTTTCATCATTGCTCCCTGAAGTTACCCCCTGCTCTGGACTGTGTGTTGGCCTGGCTGCCAGTGTGCATTGCAAAAACCTGCCCACATTTTTGTAGAGGCTGGCACCAGTGTGCCAACCAGGGATACACAAAACCCACATTTGGAACTGGGACCCAGCTTCTTGTCACCCCAAGTAAGTTTGAGCTTTCTGTTCCATATTACCACCAGGACTGGCAAATCATTTGTTTATTGGGTAGATGTGATGCCTTTTTTCTCTGATCCCAGAATGAAGAGCCAGACATGGTTAAGGGATAAAAGGGTTTTATCTCGGTATTTAATAAGGATCCTTAGGTGCAATTTGTCAAGGTGGAATACACTGAAATGCACACACACAGTAGATTGTGTATACAATTTTATAGACCTTGCAAATTAGCATATCTGACAGAGATTTCCTAATGAGAAGCTTACATGAGTGGTGTGACATTTCCATATTCTACTATATTGCTCCCAGATGGGCCTGATCTTGTTTTGTAAATGTGCTCTGGAGAGAACCTTGCTTTCTCAAGGTAGTGTAAGGTTTTTGGGCCTCCAGCTGTGAGGCCTTTTAGGATGCTTGAATACCAGGACTATGCTAAGATACCAGGCTTCAAGAATTACAAGTATGTGTGCTAAAAGTACTGAGGATGCACAAAAGGTGTATAAAAAGAAAAGGCAAAAAAATCATAATGGCATCAGATGGACCAGGGATTTAATGGGAGCATATTCCAACTTCTTCTCAGCTTCTCCTGGCAAAAGCCAGCTGGGATAGAGATGCTCTCTTGGAATGGCAGGAGGGCTTGGCTCTGGTGTGGCAGTGACCCCCTGCAGGACAGAACAGTGAGAGAAGGGTAATGTCCACCCAGCTTTAATAGCCATGGCATGGTGACTGCAGCTTCTTCCCACTAAGGGCTTAGAGACTGGATTTTCTAAGGCTTAGCCTAAGAGAATATGCCATGATCTTTCTTTTTTAAAATCTATAACCATTGTATGATTCCAAGATTTTTTTTTTCTGGAAACAAAATCTTTGCTATATATAATTGAAAACTTGACCTCCCAATTGAAAACCTGATTATGGAAGAAAAAAACAGGGAAAAGCATTTTGTGAAAATGACAGAGGTTCTCAGGAGGTTCATGAGCAGCCACTTCAAGTATTTTTGTTTTGAGGAAGTTGTCACACAGCTAGGTTAATCCATCTCAGTCACCTGTGAGACAGTGGATTAGATAAGCAGAATTGCCACTTCTGACCCCCAAAAAATCTTTTCTTAACATTGTTGAAAGGAGGAGATCATAGCAATTCTCTCCTGTGGTTTAGGTGGTGCCTGAGTAAATCCATACATGAACACAAACAGGGTATTGCTTCCCAATAAGAAAAAATTCATTAAAAATTCATCTCAATTTTTTCTGAATATGAACACATGCTGAAAGCCCAGGATTTGTCCTGGTTTGGTACTAGAGAATGATTTGTTCTGTTGGCACTTGATTTCTCCTCACATACTGGGTATCTTCCCCTATTAATTCCTTGTTAATTTGGTTCAGTGTGAAATCTTTCCTTTAAAAGGTTTGCAAGAAAGACTTTGGATAGTTTTGGCAGTTTGACTTCCCCAAGTATAATTACAGAGGCAATAACAAACACATTTTTTGGAAGGAGACCAGAATTAGGCCTGAAGTCTGTCAGTAAAGCAGCATATTCATATTTGCAAACACAGAATCTCTCCTCAGAGTTCTCTGCACTTTGGATGACATGGGCTAGTGCTGGACCTGGGCTTGCTTCTGCTACCTGAGTGTGTCCAGACACACTAGGAAGTCTAGGAAGGGGTTTATTCTAAAAGTCTAGGAAGTCTAGGAAGGGTTCCTGTCCTAAATGCATCCATCTAATCTTGCTGTAGCCACCCCAGCATCCAGCTGGGAACAGAACAGATAAAGAACATTGATTTCAGTGATAAACAAGATTTTGAGGCCCCTTCTAGACTTTCCCCAATGGAAAGAAATTAGAATTTCTTCATGTGGGAGCTGAGCTGTCTTCAGTATTTCTACAACATGACAGATTTCACAGAGGACCTCTGGCAGACATTTTGGAGTGTGCATTGATAGAACACGATGGAAACTCACTAAATGTGGTGTTAATTCATTGGAGCTGCTCCTCTGGGACAAGATTGGCCTGTATGAGTGGGCAGGGCTCCAGATGTTCCTGGAGTGGGGCAAAGCTCCAGGCTGGCTCCAGCTGTGGAATATCATGTCTCAGGCTGAGGAGTGCTAAGAGCACCAAAAATTCTGTCACCAATTCCAGTCTGACCAGAGATGCAGATAGGTTGCATTGGAAGGAATGGAGAATGTGATAATTTTCTGCATGACACCACCTGGGAATGAAACCAGCTCAGGATTTCTGCTACAGCTTGTTTGGAGGGGGAAAAAGAAATGGCACAGGTCTCAATCTGATGTTGCAACAGGGTTCAACTCCCCTGAAATCAGCCTCTTGGCTGTCTCTGTAGACTGGGCAGGAATAGCATTCCAGCAGCTCCTGCTCTTCCACCTGGAGGACATCCTCCAGTAAAGATAAAATTAGGCAGCATAGAAAGCTCAGAGCATCATTATTTATTATTTGTTATTAATTCTCTTTCCTGTGAATAGAGGTCATAAATATACAGCATCTCCAGCACAGGCTTGAGCTCATTAAGAGAGAATAACAGGTCACAGGGCTGTGGTTAGAGTAGATGTTGTTCACCAAAACTATCTCAAACCCTCATAGCAGTGGGCAAAACACCAAGGAACTTACAGGAACTGAACAGAACAGAGGCAGCCACCACTCTAAGTGAGAACAGGAAACTAATATTTTGCAAAACTGCTGAAGCTTCCTGTGAAAAACAGACTTTACTGATTTATGTGTTCAAGATCAAAGCATTGCATAAATTGAAAAGGAGAAAAACACCCTAATTTGGAGAGATGTAGATATTTATCTCTTCAGAAGGCACAGTACTCGTGATGAGAGAGGAGAGCAGCTTGACAAATTCCTCTTTTCTCTTTCATTTCTATGAACCCCATGGCCATGATCCACCCTGGCTCATCTGTATTTTATACAGGGATCTATCATCAAGCTTTTTACCAGCTCCTGCCTTCCTCTCCCTAACAATCACTGCTCCCAAAACACAAACTGGGAGTATGGGAGGTAAGGGAGATCCAACAGACTGTACTTCTGCATACAGAGTCTCACCGGGTTCCTCAAAGCCAGGGCAAAGCTAGAATGGATTAATTACAATTCAGGAGATGGGCCAGAGAATGAGCCCTTGGGATTTGTTGATTTTTTTTTTTCCCTGAGATGATACTAATAGAGAAGTATGGCTATTTCTCTGAGGTGGCAATAGCTGGGAGCAGAACAATGAACGTTTATTTCAGTGATAAAGAACAGACAAAGAACCTTTATTTCAGTGATAAAGAGGATTTTGAGACACTTTTCCCGTGGGAAGAAATGAAAATTTCTTCATCTGGGAGCTAAGATGTCTTCAGTATTTCTACAGTATTTATCAGTGAGGTGTGTGAAAAGGGAGAAAGCAAAGTTTAAATTCAACTCTCAATCCTACACAGTAACACTTCATCAGTTTATAAATGTGAACTGAAGCTCTCATTGAAGTCTGAAGGCCAATGGAAAATGTAGCCATGGGGCTGCTGAGAGCCCCAAACCTGAATTGTGGCTGCAGTATATCGGTAATATTTCATTTATTCATCATGAGAGCACTGCAGTGTCTGGAACATTTTACTGTTAGCAATGAACAAGGACTTAGGAATGCACCTTCTCGTAGAATCAGATGAAATGTATGCTTACAGTAAAAGTTTGTAAAGCTAAATATGCAAAAAAGGGTTTAACCACAGGTTGTGTTTTGATACGTGTGGAAAATCCCAGTCTGACTGACTTGTGAGCAGAGTTTGAAGCAAGGAGAACAGTAATGAGCCCCAGGTGTCATATCTGCAGTCTTTAGTGCCTCAAACCCCTCTCTGCAGGGTAAAATTTTGTAAAAAAAATTGGTAGAAGTGGTGGAACATGATGAAACATTGGTTTGAATCCCCCTTTTGTCCCAGTGTTCCTACTTGGCTTCTCAAGCTTCCTGCTGTAGCAGCACCACCAGTGGTCTGCTGGTAAATGTGGACACCCTTAGGGTTTAGTGGTTTATCCACTGCCCCTCAGGACACAGGGGGAAGGATTTTGCATTTGGTGGATTTGACCAAACATTTGCAGAAAAAGCAGAATGGCCCTGGGCTGTCTCAAGAATCACAGAATCACAGAATGGTTTGGGTGGGCAGGGAGCTGAAGGACCATGTTCCATCCATGGGCAGGGAAATCTGCTGGGCCTGGCTGCTCTTCCAGCTTCAAACATGTCCCTGGGTGCTCCCAGGCCAAGGGGCCAGAGTCCAGTGAGCTGTTGAGAGGAATGGCCAGGTTAGGTATTGTCTGATTAGGAATGGCAAATAATGCAGCAACGCAGGCTGCCTCTTCTAAGCAGCAAGAAGTGATTTATTGAAAAGCCATGGCATTTATATGAGATAGATCATGCAAAACAAAGTAGAAAAGACTCATTGGTCCAAGAAGGCAACACTTCTTTGAAAACATACTTTCTGCAAAACATCACGAGACACTCACACAGCTCGGTGATCAACACCAGGTCTTTATCTGTGTTGTTCTTTCTTCCTTCTCTTGTTTTGTCTCTGAGAAAAATCCCCAGCCTGGGAAAGGTCCAAGCTGGAGCTGAGAAAGCCAACAGCCTGGGAAAAATCCAGGTTGGATTTTTCCAGATTGGATTTTTCCACAAGCCTTCAGCAGTGTCCACAAGGTATGGACATGCAGGGTGTGGATGTCCACAAACCTTTTAAATGCTCCAGGAATTCTGCCTGGCCACTCTGTGTCTCCCACGCAACATAAGTCAACAGAAGTAGCTTCTGCATCATCCACTGTAGATGTCTGGTTCTCTAAAGGTGTCCTAGCACAAGATCCCAATGATCAGGCAGCATCCCACTGGAATAATGCAGAAACCTGCATTTCCAAATGGCTGTATGTTAAACTGAAGGAATTGTGAATGTGTAATCTGACCTAATGACTCTTCTTTTCTCCACTTGCAGAAGTTACTCCATCTCCCTCAGTCTACAGGCTGACCTCTAAAGATGACCAGGATCTGGAAATGTGCCTTATCACAGATTACTCCCCCGATCAGCTCGCTCTTAACTCCCCTGAGCAGCACACATCTGCTGTTGTGGAGGTGGAAAGTGCAGAGAGCAGCAAGGAATCCAGTTACCTGTCCACCTACTGGGCCAAGAGGGATGAGCTGCACTGTGGTGCCAGGCACGAGGGCTTTGGAGAGCTGCAGGGCGAGGACCCTGAGAGTGGTAATGACATTTCTGGGGCTGTGGGCAGGGTTGGAGGTGCTCTGGGTGCTGCTGGTGGGAGCAGGACTGGGCTGAAGCTCCCTTTAGTCAGGAAAATGAATCCACAAACACCAGAGGTTTATGTCGCAAAAGGAGACAGAGCCCTTTTACTTTATTCAAATAGAGAGGCCATGGGGCATTCCCCTGGGATCTCCTCAGTTTTTGGAGGATGCAGCCTCCTTTTTATCCCAATTTCCTGGCCGCATTTCCCTCTCCCCATGGACTGAGGTACTTGAGAGGTACAGACTTCCCAGAACACCTGATACCTGAGATTCCCTTCTAATGTATAACTCTCCCTTTTAATTTTTAATTCTTATAGAATACATGGTTTTCCCCCATTGTTTTTTTCAATATCCAATTTCATTTACCAGCAAACCTACAGTTTGTTTGTAAAGGCAAATATCTGTTTCCATTCATCAATCAGTGGAATCCTTCCCATTGTTTCTTTTATCTCTCAGTGCTGGTTTTATCCACCAGCAGACCCACAGCCTGTTTGTAAAGACAAATCCCTCATTCCTGTCCCAGCCCTGCAGGCAGTGCTCCACTATGGTCCCACAAGACTCAGAAATGTTTCCTCATTTTCTCTGTTTTCTCTCTCCTTCCTCCTTGGTGCAAACAGGATTAAGGGTCTGCTACAGTCATAGCAGAGAGATCTTAAAAACACACTGTGGGGGGATAGAAATCTTGAAAATCCTTTGTCCAAAGGGACACTGAAGTTTAACTAGATCATATTTTATGCTTGTCCTGACAAAGGGAGAAAAGTGTTTATGGGAGGGTTTGTTGGCCCGAAAATCTAATTCAGTTCAAATAAGCAGAGATATCTTTATAGACCTCTGAAGAAGTACATTTTTGTTATTAATCAAATTTATTGTCACTCTTTGCAGGTGCCAGTGCTGTGTGTGTCACAGGGCTGTCCCCACACTTCAGGACAGGTATGTAACACAGCGTTTGAGGAGAAAACTCTGGCCTGACTAAAGCAAACATCTTCCCAAGTTTTTACTGGTTTTCCCTGCTTGCAGAATTCTTTTTGAAACAGCAAAAAGACAGAAGATTTCCAAAAGGGCCCCCACAGGCTTTAAACATCAAGGCTGAAAGTGGGGGTGTTAATGCAGCTTCCTGAGCCGAGCTGATGAATTAATGCCGTGCAGCAGAGCCAGAGCTCCGGCTCTGACTCACAGAGAGACTCCGGCTCCTGCTGTGAGTCAGCGCTGCCCCAGCTCAGCTTCACAGGAGCTGCGTTATTCTGGGTGCTCAGACACCTAATGAAACAGGAGCTGAGCTGTGGTTTCTGTGCTCGGGGCTCAGCACAGCTGGGTGCACCCAAGCTCTGCCCCAGCTCACTGCTTCTGCTCGCACAGCAGCTCTGCTCTTGCAAATCTTTCCAAAACACAGCTTCAGGAAAATACTCATCAGCAAACACGGCTGATTCCATCAGCCTTTCAGCTCTCTGAAAGCTTCTCAGTGATGTGAAAAACGAGGTTCACTTTTTCCTTTAAAAAGGTTTTATAAAAAAAAAAAAAAAAAAAAAAGACAAATAGGAGACAAAGAAAATAAAGCAAAGAGTTAATGCAGCCAGGTGCTGGGCATTCAGCCAAGAGCACCCCCTAACTCAGAAAACACTTGGTTAAATGCATCAACATGTTGCATATTCATAGACCTTCATGCATTATTCAAAACCGACCTCCCAACCTGTAAATCAACTTTTTTTTTGTGGTGCCTTTCTGTTGCCTACTCCCTGGTCAATAAGTTCCTTCCCTGGAGTTCTGATTATCTTCATCCAGATAGGATAATCCAAGAATGTGAAGAAATTACTGATTATCTTTTTACCATTCTCTGAGTTAGTTACATGAACACAAGTTTTTCACATCACCATGTTGTAGTCCGAGAAAAATATATTTATCATACTACTATTTCTAAGTTCTGTTAATAACAGAACTAAAACAAACTATATTCATACAGAAAAGTTTTCCAATATTATACATACAGCATTCATTTTAATATTTGTGAAAAGCCAGTAATAGAATATGGAGTTATAACACTGATAAACATAGAGTGAGTTTTTGCTGACAGCTCCCTCCTTCTCCAGGACAGATCAACATATTTTTAAATACAAATGGTTTTGTAACTTTAGATTGATATAAAATTCAAATACCTTTGTGTTCTGTGATTAAAATCGAAATTGCTTTCCCCCCTGCCCATCTTCAAAAAAATCTAGAGAGAGGAAGGAGGGCTGCCTGCAGCATCCTGGGTTCACAATGCACAGTATTTCAAACCAGTTAAGTGGCAGACTGGCATATTGGATAATTAAATGGTTATTGAATGGAAGAAATTGAAGTCTCTGAGTCCTACTCCCTGTCTCCTTTCCTGTCCTCCCAGCTGACTCCATCACACAACGGAGCAGCTTTGTTCAGTCTGTGGAACATGAGGATGTCTCAGTGGCTCAGTGACTCTCATTTTCTGTTTTTTTTTTCAGATGAACGCTTGAACACACTGTCTTTATCACAGCTGGGCCTCAAAATAGTTTTAATGAAAGTAGTACTTTTTAATGTGCTGATGACAATGCTTACGTGGAAGAAAAAAAAGGTGAGTATGCTTGGGGGTCAGAAAATAGCTGTCAGAAAACATCTGGATTGGTTCCTCAGCTATGAATGCTCCTTCTCTCTGGAATTGCTGTTTATGCAGTCTATCCAGACTTTTGTCTGCCAGCAGTAAATTCCCTCCATTCCTCCATTCCTGGCCATACCATTTTCACCCACCCCTCAAGTGCTCTTCCTTGTCCATAAGGAATGTTTTTTCCTTCCAAGACATTTCTCCCTTCTAGTTCTACATCCATCCCTTCCCTTGCCTGCATTCATCCATCAGATTTCTTCCCTCACCTGTCTCCAGCTGGGAAAATTTGATGGTTATTGACTTTAATATAAATCCTAATATATTAGTTTTTGCCCAGTGTCTGTTTCTTCTCTTTCTCTTGCCTGGACACTTCAGCTCTACAATTGTGCAGCTGTGACTGTAACCCAAATAATGATTTAACACACCTTTGGTTTTGTTTCAGGACTGAAAGTGGTGCAGTCCTGAAGTACCAAAACCATCTGCTTTGAGAGAGCATCGTGAGCAAGAGGGAGCACGGGGATATTCCTTGTGCAGGGGACATCACTTGCTGTTCTTATAAACCACGCCAGCCATTATATTCTAAATTGCTTTATTTGCATTGCTTTAAAACTACTCAAAAGGAAACCTTTCCAGCATTCTGCCCTCCTGGGTCATTCACCATACAGAGCCTCTTCTGCATGAAGCAGACTTTGTTACAATTACACATTGCCAAACATCGATGTTACTTGGATTAAAATGATGACTTCTGCCTGCAGCAATGCAGTTTGTTAAAAACTGCAAGCAAAATATCACCTGAATGGGAATTCTTCCCATTTTGGTAGCTTTAGGGTATTCATATCTCTTAGAAACCTTTTCAGGTGCAAATGAAACACTCTGAAAAGCAAAGGGAGACTGACTCAGGATGCAGTATCCTGCCAGGCTTTGCTAGATCAGAGCAAAATATCCCTTTTTTTCCCCTAAAGGATGAACTGCAGGTCTCCCAGAAGTCCCAAATTCAGTGAAATTGTCACTTCAATATCACAGAAAGTAAAAAAGAAAAATAATATTTTTTATTATTTTTTTAAAAGTCTATCTGACCATGACATCATCTTAATTTAAACGGGTTTAAGATTTGACTTTGCATTTAGTAGAAATACAAACCACTTTTGTTCTTTTTGTTTACTTCTAACAACCTGAGATCTCACAAGTTCTTTTTGTAACAATTGCATGAAAATATACTGAAATATTTACCTGTCCATGTGTGCCCACCTTGGAACAGTGCTTGCCTGTGGCATCTGCATGCTGCTGATTCACAAACTGTACTGGCACCCACAAAATGTCTTGGCATTTCTTTAGGCTGTTATCAAACAATTCTTACAAAAAACGAGAAACTTGTTTGTCTCTTGTGTTTGTTGTTCGAGGCATTGCTTCACCCCTTCAGCTGAGCTCTGGGAGGGAGGAGGGAAGGGGTTGGATCCACCGTGGAGGGTGGGAACAAAATCCTGCAGGACATTTTGTGCTGTGTTCTGTGAGGACAGTGGGGAGAGAGAGAATTCACAGAATTCACAGAATCACTGGGTTGGAAGACACTTTCAAGATCATGAGTCCAACCCATGCCCCAACACCTCAACTAGACCATGGCACCCAGAGCCACATCCAGTCTTTTTTCAAACACATCCAGGGATGGTGACTCCACCACCTCCCTGGGCAGACCATTCCAGAACTTTAGCACTCTTTCCATGTAAAAACTTTTTTCCAAATATCCAACTTAATTTTCCCTTGGTGCAGCTTGAGACTGTGCCCTCTGGTTCTGTCAGTGCTGCCTGGAGAAAGAGACCAACCCCACCTGACCACAGCCACCTTTCAGGGAGCTGTAAGAGTGATAAGGTCACCCCTGAGTCTCCTTTTCTCCAGGCTGAACAACCCCACAGTTCCTCACAGGGTTTGTGTTCCAAACCCCTCACCAGCCTTGTTGTCTCCCCTGGACACACTCAAGTGTCTCAATGTCCTCCCTGAACTGAGGAGACAGAACTGGACACAAGGTGTGGCCTCACCAGTGCTGAGTACAGGGGAAGGGGGAGCCCCTCTGCCCCGAGACTGTGCTGGGGGGAGACAAAAAAAATGGCTTGGCCACAGTGTGGGGACTGGTCACAGCCCCAGGATCCTGGATTGCTGCTGCTGTGGGGCACACAGCACCCTGAGGTGTCCCCAAGTGCTGAGTGTCACAGCAGCACAGGGTGCCTGCTCTGCAGTGATGGCACCAATGGACCCCCTTGGCCTCCAGGTTCTGTCTGGTTCTGCCAAGTCTGGAAGGGAAATGTTCTCCTTCGGTGACATCAAGTTCTCCATCTTCTGATGCCCCAGTGAGGCCTTTCTGGGACAAACTAAAAACAGGCCAGACAGAATTAAGGGAATAACAAGCAGTTACATTTATTGAATATATTTATTTATTGAAGGGCCTTCAGGAACATTTCAGGCAGACAAACCTCCCAGGGGCTACACCCAAAAATGGACAATGGGGTCACAGGTTTGGTTTTCACACTTTTTAAAGTTTGGTCCATTTGCATATTGGGGGTTAATCTTCTAACTACAGCTTCAGGTATTGAAGTCGTTTACCCCAAGTTTGCTCCCCCCAACTCACTTTTGTTTCCATTTCTTGGGGCCTGAGTGAGGTGTCCTTGTTTCCCAGCCTGAACAGGAATTGTGTCTGACAGAATGGGAAAGCAGCAGCTGACGCTCTATATGGAGTTTGGAGTTATACACTAAAGAATTGCAGGATTACACATCTATGAAAAATATAAAAGCCAAAATCCTAAGGCATCACCAGAGGTTCCTCTGTGGGGGAGAAATGAGAGGTGTGCTCTGACAGAAACACACTCTCCCTGCAAAGCTTGAACCTTGCCTGTACCTGCCACCAGTTCCCAAAGGGGCAGGAAAAGCCTCTCAGGACCAGTGGGGGTGATTCCCTCACCCAGCTGGGTCACAGCCTGCACAGGGAGCAGGTTTTGGAAGGGATCATGGTTCAAACACTTTTAGCCAAAAGCCCTGGTGCCTCCTGTGGGAGGACCATGCCAGGGTCTGACCCCACACTGCTGAGAGCAGCAGGACAAAGCCTCCCTGGTGTCCTGCCTTGGTCCTGCACCAAGCACTGAGCTGTGACCTGTCAGTCACAGGGTGACAATCACTGGCCCTCCTGACAAGGAGCAATTTTAAACCTTTCCAGTCTATTTCCCTGATTATTTTACAGTGCAGGTGTTCAGGGATTTGTTCTCATCTCTCCCTGGACACAGCCATCATTCTCTTCTCTCCCCAGCTGTAGGAAACCTGTGGCTCCTTCAGTGCTGGATTCCAGGCAGCTCTTGGAGCCTGCACTCCTGATGAAATCTGCCATGTCATGGAGACAGCCTGAAGCCACACCTAAACCATATATGAACTAGAAAGCAAGTCATAAGTCATGGCATTTCACAGATTTCCAACCGATTAACCTCATTCCAGAAACTTCCAGGGATGTGGAAGAAAACTTTCCATACCCATTTACCTTTACCATCACTATTAAAAATTAATAACCACCGTGAATTTTTTATGCTGCAATTCAAACTCAGTCGCAGATGAAAGGGTAGAATTAAGGACTGTGCTGCCTCTGTTTCCACATCTAAGTCTTTCCTCTTCCAGGTTAAACAGGGACAGGATTTGCCAGGTGGGAGATGAGTTAAATGTTTTGCTGTAATGGCTCCTGGCATATGACCTGCAAAGCACTGAATTTGCAAGGTCTACTTC
The DNA here is from genome assembly GCA_013398595.1 of Tychaedon coryphoeus. Taxonomy (NCBI): domain Eukaryota; kingdom Metazoa; phylum Chordata; class Aves; order Passeriformes; family Muscicapidae; genus Tychaedon; species Tychaedon coryphoeus. Next base: position 1,350 of record WBND01002244.1, on the reverse strand, counting down.
AAAGACACTTTCAGATATCAGGCTGCCAATCTCCCACCACCACAACATGCCCCCCCTTCCCTGCATTTTCTTGTTTATTTCGAGATACAAAAACCACAGAGCAAAGCAAAGCCAGGAAATAACAGAGCAGGACAGGAGGTGGGAAGGGGCTCGTGGCCCAGGTGGGGCAGGAAGAGGCCACAGCACAAGTTCCATGACGCCACAATCGAGATCTGGGTCACCACTGCTGCTCGTCTACCCCCCACCACAAAAACCACATCCTCTGGAAAGTGCAGCACCAAGGGGGTGGGGGTGGCACGTGGCAGGGAGGGGGAGAGCTGTGGAAAAGAACAGCAGACGTTAGACCACAAGGCAAAGTGGAATTGAGGTTAAGACCTCCTCCCCTCCTCCCCTCACCACAGCCTGCACTTGGGGAGTTGTTTTGGGTGCAGCAGGAAGGATTGAGCTATGTATAGAGTGGGCAGGGAAAGGAGGGGAGGAATGCACTATAAAGAACGGTGGGGAGAGCTCCTAGAATTGGGTCAGATTTCTGAATTCGCTGATAGGTCTCTTCACCATTTTTAGAGATTGAAAAATCCTTCCACTTCTCCTGACCTGGATAAGGAAGGATGAAGGGGCAGGCCAGGGTCCTCTCTCTCTGTCAGGGAAGGAGGTTTTGCATCCTCTCCCCTATGTCACCTCCTGCTCTCCATGGGTAGGAGATGAATTTGTATGTCCTGCCCAATATTTGTCACTTCTCATCAAACATGGCCCTGTGCACTAACCATCCTCTCTTATTTTCCTCCTCCTCCTTGTGTGACCATGGACCCCAGTGTGGACTTCACAAGGACCAGAGATTGAAGGTGTCAGTGGATTTGTTGAAGCTTATTCCAGCACAGGAGGAGCTGTGATAGGACTTGGTTCGTTGTAGATTCATAGAGCCCCAGAATAGCTTGGTTTGGCAGGGACCTTAAAGATCACCCAGTCCCATCCTCTGGCCATGGCAGGGACACCTTCACCTATCCCAGGTTGTTCCAAGCCCTGTCCTGCCTGACCTTGGACACTTCCAGGGATCCAGGGGATGCCACTGCTGTTCTGGGCACCCTGTGCCTGGGCCTCCCCACCCTCACAGGGAAGAATTTCTTGCCACTATCCCATCTAACCCTGCCCTTTGTTAGATTGAAACCATTCCACCTTGCCCTGCCACTAGATCCTTTGTGAAAAGTCCCTCTGCAATTTTACTTTAATTCATGAATTCTACTGACCAATTAATGGCAACTGGAGGAATCACAAGCAGGTAAGAAGCAGGAAAGAGGGGGAAAACTCCACAGCAAAGCCTGGCATCTCCTGTGGCTCAGCCCCTGTGCAGTT
>WBND01002240.1:0-19134 GCA_013398595.1 Tychaedon coryphoeus | reverse complement strand
GGTATTTTGCTCTCCAACAGCTCCGTTTTTATCTAGGCAGGAGAGGCTTGGTTCCTCCCCCTGGCTGGATCATCTCCCAATGGGATGATGGAATTTTATCATTCACACAGTGGGACTTAATGGGCCAGTAGTAGATGATATCTTCCTGGAGGGAGGGTGGGTTGTGGAAAAGTTAAAGGTGATTGCCCTATCTTGTCTTAAAGATGGCCCATTAGCAGATAATGTGTGCCACACACATATAAGGAATCACTACCCCACCCGGTTTTAGCAGATGGTGATAGAATACACATTTCTGGCCACATCAACCCAACACAATATGGCAAAGACTTGTGATAAGTACAAAATAGAATTTATTTTTTCCCCATTCTGCTTTCCTCCTGTCTGTTACCTATTGCTTTCTTGTTGAACCACTTGAAATGAAAATAAAGCAATCTAATGCAAGAGAAATTTAGTGAAAGAGTGACTCTTATTTTATAGAATAATGTCCAAAGGTCAGTGATGGAAGCTGATTTCTGCTTATTCTACCTGTTTGTACCTAGTTTTTGGGAATTTTTTGTATTTTTGGTGCTGTCCCTCACAAACTTGAGTAAATGTCACCAATGCTGGCTTTTAGCACACATTGTCATCTGGTGATCTTTCAGGCACGTCTGTAAAGCACTTTGAGATTGCTCTAATTGGACTTCCTTGTTACAGGTGGTGTCCTCTCTTAAAATACTTCTAGTATTTACTGTTATTAAGATAAGGGTTTCTTTCTGGTTCAGCAGAAATAGTAGGGCAAGCACCCTGGCCATCACTCACTGTCGGTGTTTTAACAGCTTTAAATCTAATTAGTTTATCTCAGAACTGCTCTCTGTAGTAAGGGTTTGCCAATTTAAGTTCTGTGTACAGAAATGCACTAACCCTTATGATTTGAGTAATAGTCACAAGTGACATGCACAGTACTTTTGGGGGAAAATCAGGGATATTTTATGTGAATTGTGAGGCTATTCCAGCAGCATTAAAATTGGCTGTATAATTTCACTGTGGGATTATTTTTTTGTTTTGGTTTGTTTTTTTTGCCTGCTGGGACCACAACTGTTTCAACAGAAAATCACAATAGCATTTCTGTCTTTCTTGATATGTGATCTACCCTCAAAGGTTTGTGGATTTTTTTGGAGGTTTTTTGAGAAGTCAGTAAAAATAGACAGTTGCAGCATAAACTGATGATATGCACACAGACTACTTGCAAAATAAATTTTTTTTCTAGTTAGAGAGAGGAAAGTTTCTGGCTTGTTTTCTTTTTAAGCAAAACAGTTTTTGCTATCTCACTTAAAAAGAACATCTAACTTTTCCTTTAGTGTGTAAACATTTGTAATTTGCCGTCACTGCTGTTAATGTTTGCAGCATGTGTCTAGTTTAAAACAGGCTAAAAACTTGTATTTTGGGACTGCCCTTAACAGAAGTTCCATAGCAAATCAAGCAACCAGGTTGAAAATATTAACCCTGCCATATCTTATTGGATAACTTGAACAACAAAATCCAAGTATAATAATGGTATCACCTCTTTAGAGAACTATGGAAATGTTTGCATAGCCACAAACTGTCCAAATGAGCGTGGGGAATGGATTTGGATTTTTTTCTCTTTATCAGATCCCAGACTCTAACTGAAATGTTAGTATATTAGTATGGGTTTTTTTGCATTTAAAATTATGAAGTATCCTAGATAGAGAAGGGGTTTCTGCTCCATTTTTTGAGAGGAGATATTAACCGTTCCAGGAAGTTTCCAAAATAACAGCAATGAATTACTTATGAGTGCCCAGTTTGCAACTAGGTTGTAGGGGATGCACTGACTGCCTGACTTTTAAAATTCAAAGGCCTTTGAGGCACAAAGTAGCTGCTTGCTGCTCTTTGAAAAATGAGCAATATTGCTCATTTTTTTTATTTCTCAAAAATACTGCCTTCAGTATTGCAAACCATTATCGAAATGATGTGGTGATGTAAAAAGCCATGATTGCTGTGATACCTACTTGGTGTATAAATTGGGCATTGGTCTATCTCCACCATTCTCCTGACCTTGTGAACACCATGTTCCTGTCAATATGTTATAATTTATTCATACTGAAGTGATATCTCTAAGTTTCAGCTAGCTGAGGAAGAAGAAGAATTTTTGTTAGTTAATGAATAATTAACTTAGTCGAGTAGTGGAGAGGACTGATGCACACAGAGAGGTGATGCAGAATGTGTGTGGTTACAGAGGAAGTTTTCCTGCATTTGCAATATAGTTTCTTATTTCTTTTTTGCTTAACTTCTAATTCCTGTTTAACTTTTAACTCTCTTCAGTGAAACTAATGGATAACTGATTTCTACATGGAAAACGTTCTTTGCTGTTGAATTATCTTAATATCTCAGCTGGAAGATAGGCTTTTGAAGATAGCAGCAGTGTCAGAATAATTATGATATTAAATTGTTACTTTCAGTTAACTGGAATCAACTCAGTAGTTACCAGTGTAGGTTCTTCAGTGTTAAATTTATGGGAAGAGAAAGGATAATGAGCTTTATTCAGATATGTTTTTAAAAGGTCAGGACTACTCAGAGATGAAGAAATCTGTAGGCTGGAAGAAACTGTTGTATCAATTTTCTCAATTTGCTATTAAATATAGGCAATAAAATTTCATAGTAATATTTTTTCTGTTGAATTTAAAAATTTATGTCTGGCTAATGTGGTCATAGTGATTTAGCTTCAAATGAAACTGTTTGTGAAGTGGAAAGGTTTAGGGTTTGTTCTATTGGATTTGGGACTATTCTGTGTATTTGGGATTCAATCTCCTGCGTGCTGCAGCACTGACCAGATTGCAGAGCGTTGTGTGATGCAGAGCTGCTGCCTGAGCTGCTTTTTGCAATAAACTGCAGTCCCTCCAGGTTTGTTAGATATCTGTAGTGGCACTGTGGGGCTTGGCCAGTGATAAGTACACTCACTTTGACACTCCCACCTTTCTGTTTCTTTTGGGTTGGGCACTGTTATAGCCCAATTTGAGTAAGTCACAGAATCTGTTGTATCTGTTATGATAGATTATCACTTGAACAGGCTGCTCTTCATCTTTTTGAAAAAAGCATGCAAAAGTTCATCTCAGTCTTCCTGTAACATGTTTCAATCTTTCAGAAATTGTCTGCAAATTCACACAAGAGAGCTCCTTGTATCTGCTAGGGTAATAGTCACCTTTAAAAGGTGTCTTCATCCTTCTTACACTGTTAGTTTGAAGCTGTCTTCACTTTAGTTATGTTCCCTCTTGTTCTTGAGCATGAATGCAGCTACAGTTCCCAGCAGTGACTCTTTCATGAAGAGTAGAAAGAAAATGTGGGATCTGAGGGATGTACAGCATTAAGGCAATCTTGATATTATAGCAAAGCCTTTAAAGCACTGCAGGACTCATCAAGTCCTCCTTATTAGGTAATTTTCAGTTATTAGATTAGCTTGCATTTCTGAATTGAGCCTGACCCTGTCATTTATTTTCTGGTTCCTTGAGCAATTTGATTTTGATCTGTATTTTACCCTTTCATTGCAAATCACTTACGTCTCCCTGTTTAAATGGTTAACAAAATTTGATACAGTTAGAAATTTTTCTAACTTGATTGGCATCTAATTGTATTTCAGTAATAATTTGCTCATTTCCACTTTGCTCATGATCCCTGGCTCTCTGTGTTTAATGATATGATCTGTCACAAAGGTTTTGCATTTGGGTTATTTGTTCCACTGGTGTGTGGGGAGGGCATGCACATTAGATATTGCTGTTCTGGCTCTTTCCTTCAACTTGTGTCTGTGCTTCTAACTGAGAATTTATTTTGCCCTTTCTCTGAGACAACAAGAGAAAGGATGGAGACCTTTCAACCTGTGTTTTCAGGGTATTACTGGTCAGGTTACCATCCCCTGGGTAATTTTGTAGCACTCAATCGTGTAGATTACTTGAATGTTTCCAACTACCTTGCAGTAAAACAGTGAAAGCAAAAGTTTATTACTAGTTACTTCTATTGAAGCAGAAATTATAAATGTCCTTTTCTTTGCTTGTTTTTTCTTCCCTATCCTCTCTTTCATGCAGTGGTAGTCAAAATACAGTTGAAAAGTTTGGGTTCCTTTCAGAGGTGGTCAGTCAAGAGAAGGTGGCCAGTCACAGGACCTGAGTGACAACTTCAGTCCATTTAAGGGACTTGGCCAGGTCCCTGCTGAAGCAGGCTGGTAATTCCTGTGCAGTGCTGCTGCTTCTTAGAGAGATCAAGTGAGTAACGTGTTCCTAGGTATTTAACCTACCTTTTTCCACAGCAAGGAATTAGTGTTGCTAGACAGGTTTGCTGCCACTGGTGATGCCTCTAAAAGAAAGCTAATAAATTATTTTTTTTCATTAGAAATGCACTTCTCTGTGCCACCATTTGAAATCTTTTATGTAGGAAATGCTTTCAGCAATGTAGGTTACAACTGAGAATCATTCAGTTTTTAATATTTGTTAAAAAAGTTTGGTCTGGTGTTCTTCATAGCATGGGGCATATAAAACCTTGCTATATGTTGAGCACATAATCTCAGCCTGAATAGAAACAAATTTTATGCTGGTATCACAAGATGAAATCTTGCCACTTTTTCTGTGATTTTTGATGGGTCTTTTTTTGTTCTGATTAGCCCAACCCAACAGAGCATTCAGCAAATGGCATTATGGTGTTTCTACACAGAATGTTTTCTTCTTACTCTGACCTTGACAAAACCCCAGACCTTCCTCTCTTATATTTCATTGAAGTTAAAAGCTCAAATCCCTGTTTTTTTCCAAATACACCTACCTATTGTTTGTCAGTGAGGGTTGCTGTGTCCTGTCATTCTAATATTTGTGTTCTGTGCTGCATTGCCAGGGTCAGCAATGAAACATAGTTATCTTGGGATCTAATGAAATAGTTTCCTGCCTCCTGTAATTCTCACAGTGGCTCAGACATTTAACCTTTTCACCCATTGGGACTAGCCTCATGATAAACATACTGCTTTGACAGCAGAGCTGTCTCGATTGTTTGCTGTATTTCCAAGAAGTCAGATATTTGAAACACTTGAACACTTTGCTCTTCTTTTAATCCCTCCATGTGATGGGGTTCTTTTTTGAGCACAGCCTCATAAACCTAGTACATTTTCAGTTTGAGTCTTAATATCTATATGAGTTTTAGAGTCACAAATTGCAGCATGCCAGGTATTATCTGGAAGAATTTTTCAAGGCAGGATTTCAAATATCTTCTGTTACACTACATGATTATTTCCTTTTTTGGAAATAATTTTCCATTATCTTTATAAACTCTCTCTTATGAGAATATGTGGTGGGCTTTACCTTAGACATGGCTGTGATGAGGCTCTGGATCCTTGATTTCTCTTTATTACTGTTCGTGTGATGTCTCTGGGCACGATTTCATCATGTGCCTGTGTTTCTCAGCTGTGAGATGCTGTCCTGGCCCAGCTGAGCTGTAACACATGCTCCTATCAAATAGACCAAATAGTGAATTTACTTAGAGAATGTTAGTAAAAATGGATTGAGTAACTCTAAAAAAAACCCTCTGAGTTGCTGTTTTCAAACAGTTTTAGAGTTTTGGACAGTCTTCTAAATAAAAAAAAATAGTTGCCAAAAATTCATAGAAACAACTCCTTAACACCAATGTAGCATTAGAAAGCAGAAATTCTTTATTCACTGATGTATGCATGAGGGGATGTTTCCTCTGTAATACTGTGCATGCCGAGGACAGAGGCCTCCTCTTCCTGTACTGTTTTTTACATACATATTCAGAGATTTTCCCAGAAGAAACATTCCTGTGATAACCATTTCCCCAGGGTCATTAGCATATATTTCCTCCTATTGGCGCATGTGTTCCTTTTCCCAGGGATCCCTCCAGTGGTTCCTGATGACTGGCGACCCTGATTCTTACTTTGACAGCCCCATGAGCTCAGTGCTGCTTTCCAAATTAAGAGAGAAGCTGGCATAACTGGTGTAGCTCATTAACTTGTGGATCCTTAGATCAATGAAGTGTAGTTTTACTCCTTTCCTTGGTCAACGTTTACCATAGGTTTGATTGTATGGTTCCATAGGCCAGTGATTTTCAGAATGATTGTTGTAGTAGCCCAACAGGTGCAAGCAATTCATCTGGCAATAAATTAATCTCCAAGTCTTATGAAATCACTAATTCTGGTGTGCAACTAGGTGTGTGTGCATGTAAAAACACAGCACCGTGTCTTTGTGCTATTTCTGTCTTAAGCAGCAGAGTCATGATGTGTGAAGTTAATTTTTTTTCCCTTTGAATTATGTCCTAATCAATTTATTTTCAGAGATCTAGCACTGTAAGTCTGAGTTATCTATACTGACAGCCTTTTACATTTGCATTAGGGCAGAAATGTATGATAACCTTGTACTATAAATTTATGATAAGTAGTTAATTCCATTCTTCTTTCCCTGATTTTCCTTCTAAGCTGTGCTGGGTGAAGTTTGACTGAAATTTTATCTGCACAGATTTTATGTTAAGTTACTACTGTTTCTAAAAGTCTGGCTTACAGATTCCCAACAGTAAGGTTGTTGAAACTATATTTTGACTCAAGGGAATATCTATGAATCCATTGCAATAGAAATATGTTGTTTGATGACCCTGTATTTTCACTTAGTGCTTCTTTTTCTAAAGATGTGTGTTCCTACAAACTAACTCGTAGACAGTGCTACAGTTCAGAGGTTTAAGACAAACAGAAAAAAACCCATCAAATCTCTCAGGAGTTGCCTCAAAGTGGGAGTCGATAGGGAGCTCTTCGTCTCCTTCAGATGTAAAATACTTCAATTAACTGACATATCTTGCCAGTGTGGATTTGTCTGACACTTCAAAAGGCTCTTTGTAAAGCAGTGACTTGAAGATGAGCATCCCTGTAGTAAAGCTGCATCCCCATCAGGTGTCATGTTGTAATAGTATTTTTTCATCTAAAGAATCATCAAATATGATACAGTATAAATTGAAAATGTAGACTAGAAATGCTTTTTCAATAATGGAGGTGTTTCATAACACAGTGTGAGGGGCTAACAATAAACGGAAATTGCTTACAGCTTCTTTTGCACTGAGGTGATCCTGGTTATTTTGGGATCTAGGTAAGAACTATAAAAAGCCATTTGGTATCTAAGTTATCCAATGACAGATAGCATTTATAGTGAGTGATATCAATCTTGCATCTGTGAAAAATGAGTTTCACTTTCCTGGTAAAATTTAAAAAGTTTAATGAAAGACAATAAGAGACAAACAATAAAGCAAAAGGTTATAACAGCCGGGTGCTTAGCCTTCAGCCAAGAGCACACACTAACTCAGAAAACACTTCTTTAAATGCATTAACAGGTTGCATATTCATATTCAATGCATTATTCAAAATCATCCCCCCCAACCTGTAAATCAACAATTTTTTAATTTCTCCTTGTGGCTCCATCCTGGCAGTACTCTCTGATAACAGAAGATCAATAAATTCCATCCCTGGGGTTCTGGTGTCTGTCACCACTGTCTTCATCCAGATAATTCAAGAATATGAAGAATTTCCTGATTATCTTTTTTACCATTCCCTGAGTTAGTTATGTGAAAAGCTTTTTACATCACAATGTTTTAGTCCAAGAAAAATATATATTTATCACACTACTATTTCTAAGTTTTGTTAATAACAGAACTAAAAGAAACTATGTTCATACAGCAAAGTTTCCCAACATTATACATATAGCATTCATTTTAATATTTGTGAAAAGCCAGTAATATAATATGTACTTATAACACCTCCCTCCTGATGCTGGGACCCTGCCTGCTGTGCCATTGGGTGAGCCCAGGATGGCACCGAGCATCCTCTGTCCCTTCTATCCATGCTGAGTGTCACCAGCCTTTCTCTTCACCTGGAATTCTTAGAGGGTCTCAATCATAATGTGTGTTCTTCAGTCACTGAGAGTGGTCAAGTTTAGAAGATGGGCTTTGCTTTGAAAAGTGCCTTGGATGATTTGCTCCACTATCTTCTATCAATAAAATGATAGCTCTTGTGCAGGTGCATATACTATTTCAAGAACATGACAATGTGTTCATATAGACTTACAATTGAGTATATATTGTATGTATACACATTGCCTTTGCCTGCTCCAATTATAATATTATGTAGAGGAGCTACACAGTATCTGAGGCACAGGAGCAGTAGTGGTGGTTGGTCTGTCATGGCAGGCTCGTGTGACGTGCTACAGGGGCCATACACTCATGAAAAGGAAGAAAAGTTGTGTGTCACTGTCTCCAGACTGCAGTTTTCCAGCTTCACCACTCACTACAGCATTGGATAATGAATTGAAACTTGTGAATTGTGGGGTCTGCTTTTGACAAAGTACTCACTGTGTTACCTGCCCAGTGTGCCAGTGTGGCTCTGATAATATGAAGAGGTCTTACAGTGGGTCTCATTAGAGAGGTGGACTTTTAAAAAAATTTTTTTAAAAAGTAATATTCTAAGTGAGGCAAGCTTCTGGAGACCTTATGGAGTGTATAGTTGATGCTAATTTTGCAGAATGAACCAAATGTCTGCCTTTTACCTACCTGCACTCCATTTTTTGCAGATTTCGTTCTTACTCTCAAGAACTAAGGCAGATATGTGTGCACAGGTGGTCACTTCAGGAGCATTTGTGTGGTGTGGGATGGGGGACATCGGGTCCTTCGCACGTGTTTTACTGACGGCTTATGACAAACTGGTTTTGTGCATTAGGAGTAGATGGCGGGTTTGATATTGTGCATCATATTTTATTTCATTCCTCCAGGAGAGTGAATTTCACAGTTGTCTTTATCTGGATATTTTATGGTTCCACTCCTGTTCTTCATTATCTTAACACCCTATCTTTGGGTCAGCTTGTTCTTCCTTTACTTTTACATGAAATCACATCTATAATACTGTAGCAAATAACTTGCTGACTTTCCTTTTAATCCCTGTTCTGCTGTTTCCTGTGGGGTGTGTGTGAGCATGTGTGCAGACATGTATGGATGTTTTTTTGTACTTCATTGGCACTGAAGTTAATTGTTTTGCTTTAAATCTCTTTAGAAAAGCAGGAAATCATCCACCTTCATTTGTAGGAAGCGTTGATATTTGTTGCAATTGTGCAAGTGGCCATCAACCTGTGCTGGGATGTGTTCTGTCACAGTTTGCTAAGTATCAAGTTCAGAGACGTGTGAAATCTTCCTTTCTGGAAAAGAAAGGGACGGCTCCCATGTCCGGCGCCGGGACAGATTTAGCCAGCCAGCTAAGCACTCCCTTGCTGCTGCTGACTGAGGTGTTCTCCTGTCTGTACTGCTGATCCTCTGCTCTGTGGGCCACTGGCTGCACTCCTGTGGGTGGGTGTCAAGGGAGGAAAGAAGACTTCCCACTTTGTGAAAAGTGCTTCTGCGAAAAGCAAGATTCTGGAGGGAAAATCCTAGTGGTATTGGTGATTTGAAAAGCTCTGGGAAAGTAAGGTGGTGACTGAGAGCTAAGGCAGGTTTTGCTGGTTTTCAAAAGTTTGTAGTTTAAACAGTTTGTGATTTGCTGGCATCTTTCATATCAGCAAATATAGTGAATCAGGAGCTGGAATACAGTATATCATCCAGAAAAAATACTCAAGGGTAAAATCTGGGCTTCACTGAAGCCAGTGAAATCTCTGGTTACTCTTTCAGTGGAACTAGATAAGTTATGGATTCTCAATTTGCATAGGCTTCTGCAGTTATCTTACAGCTGGGAAGACAGGTCACCCTGAGACAAGGCTGCTGACAAAGCAAAAGCATATTATTGTCTTAAACTTGTTGTCCTTTGCAAATTGCTTACTGGGAGACAATATATTTCACAAACAGGAGTTTTCATCATCAGGCAGTATTATGTATTTGACCCTGTCAGGGAACAAGGCTGGGAACTACCTAAGATTTTGGTTGAGCTAAGACAGGTCCATCCTACAAACATGCCTGTAGCCCTGGATGTTGCCTCTGATCCCTGGTCTCATTTTTTTTGTGTGTAGTTTTCAAATCCCATCCTCTCTGCAGCTGGCCTCCTCTGTTCTTGAAGGAAAAGGCAAGTAGTGGAGGGAGAGCTGAGCTCTTGTGCAGAAGCACTGGGGAAGGAAGCTGTGGCTGGACACATGGCTTGGGTTGCAGATTTCTTGCTTGTAAAGGCAAATCTTTGTTGGACTACTGCCTTTTGCTTTCTTGGGGTGACAAATGGGATCAGTCTGGAGCCCTGCTGCGGTTGGACATGTAGGTATACAAATGCACAGCATGGGGTATGGTCTGCCTTCTTCAGTTTATTGTTGGGTTGGCTTGAGACAGGCATGTGTGGATGCAGCAGTGCTTGCGGGAGTGCCAGGCCATTTACCTTCTCATGCAGCCTCCCTTCTGTGTAAGACACTTCCCTCTCTCCTCCTGAATAGTCTTCTGGCCAGCAGTCTACACCAAGTTCCTTTCATTATTGTCTCTGCTTTGTTTGGATAAATGGGCAGGATTTTCTTGAATTGGGATTTTGTGTTTGGTGTTTTTTCTTGTTAGCCTATGCAAAATGAATTAAAGCTCTCTGAGGATCACGATGGGACAATTTATGACAATCCTGTTCTTTGAGTCTCAGTTTCTTGGGGATGTTGAGTAGGCAAGCTCTTGTTGCTGTAACATGATTATCAGTACCACCATGTACCTTAAAATCTCACTTGCTCTGGAGACATGAGATTATCCAACACTTGTGAGCACCCAGCTGCAAGAGCATTCTGTGAAACAGCTGTGTGCCTGCATTGATCAATGCCAATGGAAGCATAAGGTTCCCCATGGTTAGTCTGTGGCTGGCAGCACTCTAATTAAACCTTCCTTTGAAAATAACTGAGAGGTGTGTTATTTTGGCCTCTTGTTCCGAAGGGTATGCTTTTATTTAGAGATTTTTCCAACTTAACTTTTTAGGAGTTTTTATAAATGCCTGAAGCAGCAGAAACCTCCAGATAAACATTTGAAAGGAGAAAGATTGGTTTAAAAATGTATTGTTCTAAAAGTTAATGTGTGCCTCCTGCTAGTTTATACTCCATCTCCAGGAGCTGGAAGATGGAGCTCTTTCCCTGCATTCCACTATCAAGATACTTGCTAAGCACAACTCTGGTTTCCACATGCTGACATTAAGTGAGTCATGTGTGATCACAAAGAGAGAGTTTATTCTTATTAGTCACCTATGGAGTAATCAGAACTGCTGTGCTGGCAATTCACATAAAGAACTCTAGCAAACAGGGGTATAAATGTAGCCAGGCAAATTAAGGCTTTAAATTTAATGAGCATGATTACTTTAGTAGGGTATACAGAAAACACGTATTCTGTAAATATACTTGTTAATGAAATTCATATTTTGGAAGACCTTTTTCTGCCCTGACTGCTATAGGCCCAAGACTCATCTTGCCTTGTTACTATGAATTTGGCTTAGACTGACCATGACCCATACAAGTCAGATTTGTATGATAGCTGCAATAAAACTGGTTGAATGTGCTGGTGGCACAAATAGATAAAACTCCAGGTCCCTTTGTGCTCTTGGCATTAAAATGTCATGTCTCTGTATGTTCCATCTAAATAATGAGATTCATTTATTGCAATTAGACCACATCGGTCTTACTTTCGGTCATTTTATTCTGGTGTGGAAGATACCTAGAAAATGGCCGTGAGTTGTGGCTCTTTCAGCTGCATGGTCCGTGAAAAGTGTAATGTCTACCAGTCCTTCCAGCACAGAGAGTTGCTCCCTGAATCATAATGGAATTTAGTTTGTAAGAGGCTGCTGAAGATGATCTTGTCCATCCCCTGGCCGAAGTTCCAAGTTAAGCAATGTTCAGGGTCTTGTCCAGCAGAGTTTTGAAAGTCTCCAAGGATGGAGGGTATGGTGCCATTCTGGGCACTTATTTTGCTGCCATGCCACTCTCAGCGTGGATTTTCCTTTGTTTTGTGTGAATTTCCTTGGTTTCAGATTGACACTTTGTATCTTACCCTTTTTCTGTGCGCAGCTGGGAAGGGTCTGACTCTCTTTCCCCCTTCAGTCAAGGAAAGAATGAAAGTAGGTCTCCCTTTTTTTAACCTATTCTACTTGTGCTGAACAAAAAAAAGTTTATTTTTCTCTTCTCCAGGGAACCTTTCAGACACTCTTGGAATTCACTTTGCTTTCCTGACTTCTCCTCTTCCAGGGCTGCTTGTTTCATTGGGCTATTATGACAATGACCCCTAGATAGTACCCCCTCTCAACTCTCCAGTTTCATTTACAACAGTTATAGAAATCAGCCTCTTTAGATGTTCATGATTATATGTAGTTCTCTTCCCATCTACATGGCAACTCACTGAGATAGACAAGCTGTAAGGACTTGCTTTGAAAAAGGTTGGGAAACACAAAGAAGAGCAGAGCAAGTCCTTTTCCTTGACTCTAAATGTCACTTCAAGGGTAATATAGTACTGTTTTTGTTATCTAAGATCTTTCCTGTAGGTTTCAAAAATACCTTAAAGGAGATAACGTTTTTTTGTCCTCCTCTGTGGAAATGTGGAGAGTGGAAATACCCATTGTAGCTTCTAATTTATTTTGCTTGAATGACAAAGAATTATTCTGAGTATAAGCTTCTGCTTGAGAATGACATTTTACAGTACTTTGAAGACAAGATGGTAACTATATTACTTGTTTTCTTATTCAAGGAGAAGAGCTTCCTGTTCTTTGAGAAACAAATCCTTAATTTTGCTGCTTAGCAAAAATAACCACCACTTGCCCTATACTCAGAATGCAGTTTTGATATCTGAGGGGTTTTTTAATAGGCTTATAAAATGGTTTGGTTTGGGAGGGACCTTATTTTCTTTTTACTTGACAGAAAACAGTAAGAAATACTAAAAGAAAAGAATCTAAATAAAGTAGATGTTCTGTGGCTTCTAGGATATACATAAATAGAGCTAAGTGTTTTGCAGCAGAAGAATACTGTTTCTTTCCAAATAGGAGACCAAATCCTAGCAGCCCTCATAAAGTGAGGCTCAGCTAATTTAAAGCTTTCAGGTGATTCACTAAGTGACTGGATTGTTTTTATTATTCTGTATCAGCATGACTTTGTTTAGGCCACTCCTAAAATGCTCTGTAAACATGCTCTATGGAATGTGAGTTTTCATATTAGCTGCCCCCCATATGTAATAACTACAGTGTCCCAGTAGGGTGGCAACTCCTAAAGAACTGGATTTTAGTGTTAACTCTTTGCTGCTTTATTCAAGCAAGCACAGGAGATAGAATTGCAATCATTTCAGTCATTTCATAGTTATAAAAAGAGAAGAAAATCAGTTAGGGAGGAAAAAAAAAAGTTTTTGTAAAAATGGGATTTTGGTGCTCAGTGCAAATCTAGTAGGGCTTCTATGGAAGGCTGGTTTAATCTCTGCATTCAGGCATGTTTTGTTTAAAAAAAATTAGAAATCTCTGACAGTCTTACATGCTTGTTCTGGTAATGCTTCTATTGGTTTTAATTGAAATTTTGTCATAACTGGATATTGGTCTGATAATAATCTGTGCAAAATTGTAAGCCAGCTTATGTTTCATTAACAAGATGTGAATTATTTTGTATATAGAAATAATTTAATTATTTGCCATAGGAATTTTGAATAGACTGGCTTTAAAATTACCAGAATGAAACTAATTTGCTGTGCTGTAGATAAGTGGTGCTCTTTGTTACGAGCTTCCCCCTTCTTGTTTTTTCTGTGCCTGGAGGGAATACTCAGGGCTGGGGAATTGAAATTCCCATCTAGAGTGCAGTTTGAGGCAATTAAATAGAAATTCTTATTCACTTCTCCTTTTGCTGGGTTGCAGATGAACAATGGATGTTGGCATTGAGTGTTCATTTTCATGGTGCTGCTTTCTTCTTGTCTATAAATATTTCCTAACTATCACATTTAGAAGTGCTTTTGTTCCTTATTTATAAAAAGGCAGAGTGGTTGCCTGAGGCCTCACACATTGATGGAAATCAGCACACTGTGTACTGGGACTGCAGAGGCATGGCTGTGTCTGTAGCTGAGCTGAATATAATTTTCTGTGCTTTCTGAAGGCTTTGTTGATTAGCATCTGAGATGTGAATTTTAAGAGGACTGTAGATACTGAAGAGATCCACTGAGAACAAACAGAAGCATCCACGTTGTTCAGTCTTTTACCCAAATCATCCTTGGGGAAAAGCCTATGAATTGTTGACATCTGTCCTACTGCTCTAGATGAGTAAATAGACTCAGGATTAGTTATGTTTTCCGTGTTTCTGATCTCCTTAGCATTTCCAGCATAGGTAAAACCTCCATCACCTTGGCTTGCAAGTCCCTCTTCCAAGTGAAATCTCTTATGCAGATATTGACTTGTGACGTTATCTCTGCAACAACATTTGCATTTTTATTGAAGAGAGCTGAATTAAGTAAGCTGGTATTTGGAAACAAAGCTAAATGCTTTTTGCCTTTAGGTGGTAGTTTCTGTAAGTATCCATTATAGATTTCTCAGTCGGCTGTACCATGCTCACAGGGTCATTAAGGTTGCAGATCTCTAAGGTAAAATCCAAACTTTGACCAAACACCATCATGTCAACTAAACCACAGCACCATAGTATCTTTTATTTCAGATCATGAATGGATCTGTTATCCTTCTCACTCAGCAGCAGATACTTTCCTCTACACTTTCAAATGGGGGGGACTTGAACTTCCTCAATTATCTGTAGCAAAGTATGAATTGGAAAAAAACCTGTCCTTCTAAAGTTTAATTTTCACCATTTTCAAAAGGCAGACTGCTTGCATGAGAACAAATAAGAAACCTCCAGTTTGTTACCTTGCTTACTGACTGCAAAACAGGTAACTTTTTTCTGCAAGAAGGGGCAGATGAAGTAAAATGTATGTTGTTACATTAAGAGAATAGAACTCAAACACACAAAAATCCTATTCATCTTGTGTTCCATAGAGCATAGATCATCTTGAGTCTGGAAATTTTGAAACTACTCGTGCTGAGCAGGGTGCTTGGGTACAATGGAATTTTGATCAATTATCTCATTCCTTTTGACTGGGGAACAGGTTAAGTCTAGGACCCTTGTTTGGTGTTCTGAGCTGAAAGCTTAATTAGTGATGAGATAGATGCTCAATCTTCTGCCTTTGCAGAAGAGTTCAGTATGCTGTTTTGCTGAACACAGGAGGAATCAGGTAATCAGCTGTTTTCAGCTAGCCTGTCAACCTAGAAGTTCATGATCTAGTTTTCTTCCCTTATAGGCCCATGCTGATTCAGGCTGTGTTCTCAATCTGTTTTTGAGCTTCCAATCTGCTTCCCTGCATATGCTGTCCATCTCACATGCACTGTCCACAAAATGCCTATTAATTTTTTTCTCCTGTCATCATTAAGCATGCATCTGCCTGTGTTTTGATCACAATATGCAAAGTATTTGCATTTGAAGGATTTAATAATTTCAGTATTGGCTTCCAAAAGGAAATATTGACCTGTGTCAGCCATCTTAAATGAACATGAAAAGGTCATGCCAGCTGCATAAAGACTTAGTCTACATTATGACAAAATTTAGAGGCATACAACTTGGGAAAGTTTTAAGAAAGCAGATATAATATGACTAGAACCCATCAGTCACCTCTGCAAGGGGTTTTTTTTTTACTGTTGCAATGCTGAGAAACACATTGGACTTAAATTTGGTGCTGCATCACAAGTTATGGATGAAGTAGTTTTGTATCAACTGAGTTTGAGAGATCCTGCTCAGGGACTGCTCCTCTGCTCAGCTATCCTAGAGCATCCTAGAGGGGATTTTCTCACAGACCTCTGTCTGCCACTGATTGCTCCTTAGCAGAAAAATTTCAAAGAACCTGAGCTTTTGTCAATGAATTTTGAAAAACAAACAACAAAACCCCAAGAAAAAAAGCCCATATATAGAAAACTTAAAAAAAAAAAGTCTCATCTGAGAGACATAGAATTGCAAGAGACTAAAGGAATATTTGGTGATAAATGGGCATTCAGGTTGTGCAACAAAATAAAGCCTGTTCCTGGCATTAACCTGTAGCATCCTGAGCAAAGATTTCCATCTGTGATGCCATACTGGTGTTTGGCTAGGAAATAGGCTACCCTCTTGGATAACCCAGCCTATTTTTTCCCTGCTTTTGTGCTGTGAATGTGGAGGCAACTAATACATAATACATTCTGTTTTGCAGCAAGTGAGCTGCTCAAGTAGGTAATAATTTGAACAAGTTCAGTGCTGTTGCATTATGCATCAGAAAAAGCTGCATTCAGTGTCAAAGCCATAAAGGTAGGCTGCCTGCATGTCCTGGAAGCAGTCAGGTCATGTTTATTGCTTATTAATCATTCCAGAGTGGAAGGATTAATTTCTGTGAAGCCTTTTGGAATTCCAGCCCCAGGATGTCATTAGTAAAAATAAAAGTGAAATTCAGAAGTAGCAGCCTTCATTTCCTACTTATGTAGGTATGTTTTAAACTGATCTTAAAAAAAAAAATTGACTGATCTTTGGAATGTGTGCTGCTTTCTACACCTAAATTAGAAATCTAGCTTCTCTTTTTCTTTTCTTTCTTAAAGTGCTAAATATAATTTTGTTTAGACATAATTTTATGTCACTGCACACTAGCTGTGTACTGCTGTTTATATTTATCATATAAATATGACATGTCTGGAGCAGTCATTTTTCTATTGTTCCTTTGCAAATCTTTGCCCATTTTGTTCACAGCATTATTTCTGTCATGCTTATTTGCTTCTGACACTGTAATTTCCACTTAGGGTTACATAGAGTTCAACAGTAAATGGTGTTTTTCCTCCAAAGTTACACCTTTCTGCATGATCAAATTTACCTCTTCCTTGTGTGCACTCACTTTTACCACCCTTTATCATGACCTCAAATAGTGATCACTATTTTATTCTCAGTGTTCAAATTTTAAGATGCCTTTGAAAAATCATGGTAGTGTTACATGATTCTGAGGTTTCAGGAGATACATATATATACATAGTTTAATGGTGTCTTGTTACTTGACTTTTGTGACCAATTTGAAGGAAAAAAATGTATCTTCCAAGTCAATCAAGAACATATTTTCAAACAAAATCTTGAGAGAAATGCTGGGACAAGTGTAAGGTGAAAATCTGTCTGCTCTCTGTTAGGACAGTCTTTTTTGAAGCAGTAAACTTGCCCCAGTCTTTGTAGCTGATTTAAGCTATTGTGCCTACTCTGAGAGGGGGTTTCTCATGAAAAACAGATGCCCTGAAGGGCTGCACAGCCCCTTCTTAGTCCAGACTTGAATTTGGAAGTGGTCAGGAAAGCCCCACACTGTGAAAACTGGAACCAAGAGCCAACAAGGGACCAATAGTGATTTCTAAGGGGTTTTAATGAGGAGTCCCACCAAGCAGCACCATGCTGAAAAGAACAGTGGTAATTAACTGGCACAGTATAATATAGCACCTATTCAGAATATTTGACCCCATTCCTTCTTTACTCAGGCTTCCATGGCAGGTTGGTATTCCCTCATATACCATAAGATCTATTCAGCAAATCTGTTTGTGTCCAACTCATGACCCAAATGCAAGTGAACTCCTTTGACTTGCAGTCCAGGTCATCACTTTCTTATGTGAGCACAGTTACTTGAAATATTTCACATCATGGCAAGGTTTTATAGATAAGTAAATGTATTAAGCAAATTATTAAAGCATAAAACCAAAATAGAACAAATATTTGTCTACCAGCTGAAAATTACTGGTTTGTGGCTTAATTTGAAAGTGATCAATCTCATGGAAGACTTTAGGTGAATATGTCTGGAAAATTCAAACTTTTTGGTGTTCTGTACAGGCTATGAAATACATAAGCAGAACTTTTTGCTTGCTTATAATTAAAAGGTATTTCATGTTTGTCTTCTTGTTACATTGATCTACATAGCTACCATCAACATCAAAAGTGAACTATGCTTGCTTGCTTTCCTTCCCCTGGTTTTTAACATCTTGATAACAGTTGAAGAAATAAATGAAATATTGTGATATGGATGAGTTAGGACAGGCTTGGCCATCAAAGAAATGGGGAAGAAATTCTACTATACAGGTGATTTAGCACTGGGACAGTGCTAGATGCACCTTCAAACCACATTAAAGAAAAGCTGGTATGCATCTGGCAGGCTGTCATCACTGTGTACTGGTGTGTATTCTCCAGTGGGTAGCATTTGTTTGTGAGCTTCTCCATCCCTACAAGTCCTACCTGCTCTTCTGCAGTGTTTTCATTTTACCCCTGGATAAATAGCTTTTACATTTTTCTTGTAGAGTCTTTATTTGACTGGTGCTTTTTGCTCAGTCTCAAACTAGGAACAGTGAGCCATTGAATGTAAATATGTAGAGGAAGATAATTTATTAGCAGTGTTCTTGAAACAATTGTCTTAGATTCACAGATATCAGTACTTAAATTTCATTAAATTGAATTTCTTGTTATTTGGAAAATCCTGTTTGGCAAGCTGCTGATGCTGGCTATTTCAGTAACTTACAGCTTTTTGAGAAGATAGCCAGGTTAATACATTGTTGAATATTTTTAGAATCCTTTAATGCTGAGTTCACAGGATTCTCCAAGTGAAGTAGACTTAAAAGCTGAGAAGTTTTTGAAGAGAGTTTTACTTTGAAGTTTCTAAGGGATTGCTTCAGTTCTAGTGCCAGTAAAGCTTAGAACATGTTCTGAAAGGCTATAAATAGCAGCAGTAAAACAATGGACTTAATTTGTCAAGTTTTATCAATAGGAAGGCAAAGGAGGCCACAGCTTACAGTGGGTACAAATGTGTGCTGTGGTTTTCTAGAACTGGGTAGAAATGAGGTTTTAGGGATAATTTTTCCCTGAAATAGCATGTTGCCATGACTCAAATCTTTATTTAATGTATTAGGAGAAGAAAATAAAAATTGTGGTCTTTCAGATGTGTTCACTTTGATTTAAGATACATGAGAGAACTTCTGCCTGCGGTAGGCTAAATATTCTTCACATTAGAAACCACCTTTTGTCTTTCTCCAGAATCAGGTCATGTCATTATCAACTAAGTGCCATTTTTAATAAGGAAATACATTGAAATCAGATTTCCTTTTATTTTACTGTGTATTTTATTGCTGTTTTTATTTTCTTTTTGTCTATTATTTTACAA
>WBND01002237.1:0-19418 GCA_013398595.1 Tychaedon coryphoeus | reverse complement strand
AAGAGAAGAGAAGAGAAGAGAAGAGAAGAGAAGAGAAAAAAGAAAAAACCAAAGAAAAGAAAAATAAGAATAGTAGCTCTTTTATCAGACTACCTACAAGAATCAAGACTATCAAATCAAGAATACAAAAGTGCCAAAAAGACTAAGGTATTAATGGGCAAAAGAAGGGGAATAGTAAGAAAACGTTAAAGAGAAACTACACGCCTTTTCAATGGTTTTAGAAACACTGAAGATATGTATATACTGTTCATCTTCTTCCCTGCAGGAAGCTTCATTTACTTTCTCAGTAGCTCAATGTTTGTTACAAAGGTCTGTGTAACATCTCTTCTGCCCCATTTTCTTCATTTCAAACTAAGTTTTTCTTATTTATATAACACAGGTGATGCTCCAAGACTCAGTTTTTTCAAGTTTATTATTGTTAGAACTCTGCACTACATGAATTTCAATGGAAATTAGGAAATGCTTGCTTCCTCTCAAGACATTGTTACTTAAATTAATACAATTTAGAATGTTAAAACGCAAACAGCCATTTTGTGTCTCTCAGTTTTGGAATTTTAGTTGAAAACATCACCATTCTATCTTTTGAAATCTGCTGCAAAATTATCCCCAAACCATTGAACTAATTTAATACTTGAAAAATTTAGCTCTTACTATATCATAGTGTCTCTTAAAAGTACCACCATAGGAAGAGGGGAAAAAAACCCCTTGAATATATTTCAGTTTGGTAATATTAAAGGATTTTGACCAAATTTGAATTTTCAGAGCATGGAAAAAATTTTTGTCAGCATTTTCACCTAAATAGAGCAATTTCGAAATGAACTGAAGATAGCTGGAAGATTGCACAAATGAACTTCTAGCAGAAATATCTGATCTGGAATGCTGTGTTAAGAGTAAAAAGATTAGCCTAAACCTTTCAGAAATTCCTACAGTGCTTTGTAATTCTGTTTGTAGTTTTATTTAGCCATAACTGAAGTAAAAGTTTTTCTACCAGCTACAGAGGGGTGCCTGATGTTTCTCTGCTTCTCCTTCCTTCAGTTCACCTCCTTGAAACACTCAAATCTCTGAACACTTCACCAAAGAACACTGTGCTCTACCTTTTGTATTCTGTGCAAACGTAACACAATATTATTAAATACTCCCTGCTTTTATTTACCCATATCAAACAAAGCCAATGGTGCACGTTAAACTGGCTTCAGATTTTAAGGACATAATTTTTAAAAATTGTGCATGACAACACTGCAACGATCATTCCAAGTTTAACTGCCAATAAATGTTTAAATTAGTTAAAAACAATCACCAATGCTACTCCTGTTTAAAATGTTTTCTAGGAGAAATATCTCAAAAATTAGAAATACCCGACAGTTTTTCAAATTTCTAATGTGAAGGCAAATTATCCTAAAGAGAAACACTCTCCTTTCAATAAGCTGATTTTGCCAAGACTTCTGAAGCAAGCCTGACAGGCTTTCTGCTAATCCATCTATCCATATCTACAGTACTCTTCAATTACATGCATGATAAGCTGCCACAAACATTGAGACTTCTAGGACTTCCTAGATGCTTAAAATTGTATGGGTTTTTTGCTCATAAAACCAAACACTCTTCAAAATCTACTTTCTTTGTATTCTGAGTATGGGGATTATAAATTACTGAGCACTCTGCTCAAACTATTTATTCAGCTTCTTCACTGCTCTATTTCTAGTACTTCATAGGAACAGTACAGCATTCATTCATGGTGACTAGAATACTCATATGCTTCCAATGCAACAGCGTGGCACTTTTTATGAAGCTCCAAACCTGCTGTTATTTCAGTGAGCCCTTGATTTCTACCAGAATCTCCACCTACAGTCTCAGGATTGGCTTTGCTTCATTAAAGGTAAGAAGTAGCCTCAAAGGTGAGCATAACCTAAAAGCAAGGCACTTCCAAAGCTAATGCTAATGCTTTGGAAGTAATTTTGTACAAGTTCTATTTAAAGAGCAAAGACATGCAGCACAAGAAATGAACTTGAGGTCCTAGTAAAGAATGAGACAAATAATAATCCAGTCAATATTGGTCTCTAATATTTGATGCACAAAACTACCTTAATTTGCTTTTTTCATGTAAGTCAAGGTGGTTACAGTGGCTGATCTGTTTACTTATCCAGTATCAATACAGTAAAATTATTTTTTAAAGTCTAGTATGAAATCTGGAATGAAACTGTACCTTTATTCAATTTGTGAAAAACAAAACACAGACTCCTAGTGAGATCTCCTAGGAGACAATCATTGATCCTGGTTCAATATACATTTTTTAACAGATGAAGACCTCATAAAGGTCACAGATGACTTATTTGCTAAAAGGATATAAAAATACATCATAGCCATGAATCTCTGTGACTACGCAAAACTAACTTTATTCAGGAGAATGTCAAAGAGAAGCACACCGAATCTAATGTTCATAATAAAGTTCATAGTAATGTTTAAACGACAACATACATGTCACATTCTTATCAGGAAACAGGTCTTTTAAAGACATCTACTAGCTTGGTGGCCAAAACTAATTATTCTCCCCAACAAAATAAACCAAGCCCTAGGACAACACTAAGAACCCTACACCTCACTAAGAAAAGCAGGTCATCTATGTTATTATATGCAATGTGGGTAATATAATTCTTTCAGACAGTGATAGCAGGGAGAAATAAATCTACTCTCAGTGAAAAGGTGGGAGTTAAAAGCAGCTGAGAATGCAATACTGCTCACTGTGCAAGAAAACAGAGAGAAAAGAAATGGAATGAAAAAAAAGGCCAAAGCTGAACAAAGATGAAAGATTTCCCCATAAATTCGCTACAAACATTGACAAAATATTATAAATTGCTTCAAACAATGCAACAGTTGCATACATACAAATGACAGCATGCGAAAACCTTCCACTACAGAAAAGCTAAAAGACCTTATCATTGAGAACTTCTAAACACTTTTGATTCTTGGGGATAACAATTATATTCTTACATGTGCTGGAAAGGACTAAGATAATAGTACGGCAGATTAGAAACATTAGTCTTTGTTATACAAATGGAAGTAAAACATTCTAGGGATTAGAAAAACAGCACATTTTTTAAAACTCAGATTTAAAGATGCTTACATAGAAGAATCAAACAAGACCAGGATGACAAATGCACTGCATATCCCTACCGCCCAAGTTCAAAGTTGACTGGGTCCCTGCACAAACCTAAAGATGGCTAGATCTACTTCAATTTGAATCTGAGCTCAAAACACTTGGGACTATATAAAAAGTCAAACAAATTTCTGAAAATTTTTTACTTGTTTACTTTATTCACTATCAGGCATAACTCTACAATAATTTTTGCTTTTACAAAGTAAAAAGTAAAGAAAACAAAATAGATAAATCAATATTTTTCTAAAATATTGCTATAAAACACATTTTTTGTAGAATGTATTTTTAGTACTCCAGCCTAATCGGTTTACTTTAGACAAGCTACATAGGTTTTATTTTGATATCTGAGAGTAAAGTGCCTATCTAAATATGAGTTCTTAGCTCAGGATTATAGGGAAGAAGGGATGGAAAGCAGAATTCATTTAATACCTGGTTAATGAATTGAAAATATTCTTTTTAGAAGAGTAGAACATGAGAGTTGATGATTTTAACTACTGCATTTTTCCCCCATAAAACTGATAGGAAATAAAATTGGGTGCTAATACATAAATAACTACTACATCAAGTCAAATATTTTGTATTTGCAATTACTTGTAAGTCAGAATAGTAAACTCTGAAAAATGCTTCGGAATCTTTGATGTACTACTGAAAGCATAATGAGTTAACTGAGTACATGTCATCATTTATCCTCTGTTCTAAATTGCAACAACTGCATGTGCCGACATACAAACTTTGGTGACTGTATTCTCATGCTTTGACTCTATTCTTATTCTTATGTCTGTGGTTATTAACAGACATCTCATTACAAGAAAAATTCCCTTAGGTTATTCCTGAAATTTAAAAATACTAGTGAAACTAGCTGAAAATTTTGCATTTAATATCTTTGAACACTATGAAAGTTTAGGGCATTTTATTAGATTAAAATTATATTTTTCTCTACTGGAATTTTCACAGATATGCAATATTAAAAGCATTTCTTCTCACAAATGGCAGAAAAGGTAGATTATTTTTTTACTTTACAAATAAGATCACAGACTACCAAGCAAAAAGCACTGAAAAATTGAGGGCATACTGTCATACTACGTATCATTTGAAAAAGTACATGACAGTGGTATCATCTCCCACATCATAATCCTATGAGTCAACAACACTTCTCAAACTTTCAGAATTTTGCGGGCTTACATCGATGGTATTGCTACGTCCTGCATTTATATTCTAGGCAAAAAAAAAAAGGAGGTCTACTGCAAAGGGTCTGTTAGTGGTATAAAATGATGTTTTAATTTCAGGTCATGATTTCTTTCACTGCAGTTTCTCTAAGTGTCCAAATGGGTTTTTTGAGTAAAAGGTTTGACCAACAAGTCATTAATAAAAATTTCCAAAGACATTATCAACTAATGTGCAGTCAAGGTTACTGATCTATCTTTTTTTAATGACTACATATTCATGTATTATACTTAAGAGTGAAAATGAACAGTGGCAACTCTCAATACCCCCAAGCAATAATGAAGAGTAGGCTGTTGATGAATATGCTCTCTTCAGAGGTATGCAACTTTAATTATTCAGGATTTTAGCCAGCAAAGAATCATATGGGTTTTAAGGGTCCATCTGAACTCTCTCATGAAAATCAATTCTATCAACTTCAGCTGTCCACATTTGCATATATGCTCCATTCAAACAGTGCTAGCACATTTAGTTTATTCCTTCCTTCTCCTCTACCAATATTGCCATTAAGCCACATTGTATCTTCATGTCATGGTAGAAACCATACCTCCCGCTTCAGACAGTACTGCTTAAAATTTTAGCTAAGTATTTCCCAAACCTTGTCAGAGATGCACAGAAGAGAGGCTGCATGGCACTGGGAAGCTGCACCTACCTTGTAACTTCTCTGTTCAAAACCAAGTACAGTCTGTGGATCATCTACCATGATATCACAGAAATACAGAGAGGCCACAGGCACTGTTTGAACTACTGTAATGCATATTTTTTCCTTAAGTTTTTGTTCTTATTCTTTCTCTTCCACTCCAACAGTTTCATTATCACTTAATACTTGTGGTCCTTCACATTCTTGTTTAAATCCTTGCTGGGAGTTGTTTTTTTTTCCTTTTCTCTCCTGTGGAATTTTCCCCATTGTCATGCAAAGAAACCTGTTGACTACGCCTTAGCAGAGATGGCTAGTGACAAGGCGAGGGGAAGGGGGGAAAACCGTGAGATCCAACAAAAAGCCAGAAGAGGAGAGGGGGAAGCACTGGCTCACCCCATTTTTGCCCATGGAGTCAGAGGAGGACAACCTCCGCCACTGCCTAGCACCCCCCGCCATCCCAGCACCGGCACAGTGGCCCTTGTCCAGCTTCAACCGCCCTACTGCCTTCCCTGCTTCGGCCTGCTGCCTCTGGGCACCCTGCGGAGCACCACGACCGACAAGGTGAGCAGACGGGTCTCTCCTCCATCCCTCCTCCCACCTGGGCCACTGCCTCCATCGCCCCAGTCCTCATGCTGCTATGCGGGATCTGCCCTGCCCCCACCACTGGTAACTGCAGAGCAGAGAAAGGGTGTCTGCAGCCAGAAAAGGACTGGAACTGAGCTACTGTTCTGTTTGTTGTTAATTTCATAGCTGTTGTTGTTTTTGTTTGTCTTGTTAGATATATTAGTAAAGAACTGTTATTCTTATCTCCATATCTTTGCCTGAGAGCTCCTTAATTCCAAAATTATAATAATTTGGAGGGAGAAGAGTTTACACTCTCCATTTCAAAGAGAGGCTCCTGCCTTTCTTAGCAAATACCTCTTTCAAACCAGGACAATCCTGCAGCAGTAATGTATCACGGATGAGTTCCATGGGAATGAGAACAGGTTTTTTGCTCTTGATGACCACAGAGGTTGTAACCCAAAAACTCTACACTGGATGTGATTTACAGAGTAAAAGCAAGCATAGAGGGATTTCAGGTTTAAAAAACAAAGTGCAACATGAAATATAAAAATAAATAAATAAATACATAAATAAAATAATCTCCAAAAATCACTGATCATTAATACACCAGTGTGCATTAATAACATTCAAATTTCCCAAATCCCAGCTCATAACACATGGTCAGGATGAGCAGTGAGGTGGACTTAACACTGGCTGAATGTCTAGTTGGAGGATGTCAACTACTGATACAGCTCAGGAATGAATACTGGCTCTAGACCTGCTCAACATCTTCATTAATGATCTGGATGATGGGGCAGGTGCACCCTCAGCAACTGCAGATCATGCCAAACTGGGAGAAGGGAGAGATGCACCATGTGCTGCCATCCAGAGGGACCTGGACAGGTTGGAGAGAGGTGCTGGCAAGAACATCACAAAGAATAAAGAGAAGTGCCAAGTCCTGCATGCAGGGAGGTACAACTCTAGGCACCAACAGGCTGGGAAGCAGCTTGTCAGCAAAGGAACTGGGGCTCCTCAGGCTGAGCATGACCCAGTCATACGCCCTTGTCGCAAAGAAGGCAGATGGTGCTCTGTGCTGCATCAGCCAAAGCAGGGCCAGTAGGTCAGTAAAGGGCATCTATCCCATCTGCACAGCACTGGTGAGCCCACAGCTGGAGTTGTGTATCCAGTGCTGGGCTCCCCAATGTCAGAAAGACATGGAGAGTGTCTAGCAAAGGGCCACAAAGATTATGAAGGGACTGGAGCATCTCTCCTGTGAGGAAAGGCTGAGAGAGCTGGCACTGTTTAGCCTGAAGAAGAGATGGATCAGGAGGGAGGGTGCAAAGAAGAGGGACCCAGGCTCTCCGCAGTATTCAGTGACAGGACCAGAGGTGATGGGCACACACTAAAACACAGGAAGCTTCTGCTGAACATCAGGAAACTTTTTCACTGTGTGGGTGACTAAGCACTGGTAGAGGTTGCCCTGGGGTGTTTCTGCTCCTGGTTACATCTGGATATGGGCCAGGACAACAGGCTGTAGGTGGCCCTGCTTGAGCAGGGAGGACACGGGACAGATGACTTCCAGAGGTTTGTTTCAACCCTCAACCATTATGTGATTCTGTGAAACACTCGATGACAAGAATAAGCATATTGCTATGCTTGAAAATCCAAAAACCAATAAAAACACCAAACAAAACACCAAGCCAAACAAACAGAGACACAAAAGACACTGTCTCCATGAGTTACATTTTTTCCAAACACAATACTTTGACTGATCAGCCAGTGAATATAATCTGCTCACAATCTACTCAAGTAAAATTACAGGTTAAGTGTGTTCAAACCTATTTGTTTCAACTTCATTAAACAAAACACTGAATTATACATGGAAACCCCAAGTTTCTCCCTAAATGTAAAATTATTAATCTGCTTTGTAATTAGTTTAAGTCATTTGCTCCACAGTTTTTGAAGAAAAAAAATGGTGTTCACCTTTCAAATATTTATAGAGGTAAATCAAGTTTATGATGTCAACTTAATGCACAAACTGTATTACAAATATGCCCACTGATCTTTGCAAACGGCACTAACAGAAAAAACATTTTCTACAGGTAAATATTTTTGATGCTGTAGCTAATACAACTTACAGAGAAAATTTCCAAAATGCATACCTCTAAATGCACTAACATCTCCATAGTGTACCTGAAGAACAAAGTATCTGCTACCCGTTTCTCCTCCAACTCTGAATCCAACACCTAAGAGAAGGAAAATATATTGTTTTCAGAAACAATAAAATGCAAGATGATTCACCATCACTGACAATATAAAAAAATACAAATCACTTTACTGGCTAAGAGTGAAGGGGCAGAAAATTTCAGACACCACTGAAGAAAACTTCGTCCTGAAACCCAGGAAAACTACCAGCATATGATCACAAACAAAGAAGCTAGGACCATTGCTTAATTATGAATGCATAGGTATCTGTTTTATGCAGAGAACTCTCTCAATCAAAGAACATTAATACAGATTTTATAAGAATCCAAAATAAAAATGAAGTCTTGCCATCCATGTAGGATTTGGTGGACCTTTCTCATACAACCTCTGCACGATATAAACTAGTTAACACTAACTTACTAAGAAGACATTGAGGATGAGAAGAAAAAAATGTAGTATAATTTTTTAAATTAAAATGAATGCTATAGGGAGAAAAAATCTTGAGGAAATTATGCAGCTATGTTACTTGATGACAGAAGCAAGCACAGGCACAAAACACAATAGAAGATCTTGAAATAATTTGAAAAAATGAAATTGCAAGTTATCACCATTACCAAAAGGGATTTCTCTGAACCAATTCTACAATGAACATTTTTCAAAAGAAGCAGAGGAAGCAATTCCTTTGTATTTGGTCAGAGAATCCCACAGTAACAGACAAAGCCAAGTTATAAATGGCAGCCTCTCTGTGCACAAATGAGGCACCTTTATGCATATTCCCTAGAAACTTTGTATTTTTGCACACCTTACCAACAAGAAAATTATTACTAGCTGGGGTTCAACAGCTTCCACAGAATCCTCTAAGTACAAAACTTCTATAGAATCCTCCACGCAACAATTTTTTCTAAAATTTAACATTCTCATAATCACATCAAGTAATATCCATGTTGGTAAGGGTGTAAACGGTATATTCAAAAAAGCATTTTCATGATACTGTCCCTGGTGATGAAAACAGGCAGTAAAAAATGAAAGTAAAAATACTTAAAATTAAAGATATTTTCAGATCAAGGATATACTGATGGTAGATATTTCTAAGACCCTTAGTGGCTATTAAAAAGAAGCACTTCACCCTGTTTTCCATACATACTACTGCAAGTAGCTTTAAATGTTTTGATTTAATTCAGCAGAGTTGTCTATCATACAAGAAAATTGGTATACAAGCATGTTGCTCAACTGCACCAAAGCATTAAAAATGAAAAACACATTAAATTGTCAATGTATAGTTTAAACAGAAAAAGAATCAATGTTTCTATTGAACTTGTTTGTGTCTTCCCAAACAAAAATATTTTAATGTAGTTTGTGTGCTGCTGAAAGATACATAAATGGTAACCTTCTAGTAACATATAGTAGGAAATGCAAGATTAATGCTATATAAAAATGAACAGTTGTGCTGGGTTGATGTGGCCAGAAATGTGTATTCTATCACCATCTGTTAAAACCAGGTGGGGTAGTGACCCTTATCTCTGTGGCACACAGTATCTGCTAATGGGCCATCACCTTTATCTTTTTCACAACCCACCCACCCTCCAGGAAAATACCATCTGCTGATGTCCCATTAAGTCCCATTGTATGACTGATAAAATTCCATCATCTCATTGAGAGATGCTCCAGCCAGGGGCAGGAACCAAGCCTCTCCTACCTAGATAAAAACGGAACTGTTGGACAGCAAGATACTTCTTCTGTCCACTGGATTCCAGAGGAGAAGCCGGACTTTTCTACATCATCCCTGGACTTTTGAAGGAAGGCTGCACCCTTTCTACGGGAGCACTGCTTTAGCTGAACCACACCTGCCACTGCAGGGGACTGTAGCCACCATTTTGATCGGACTGCTACCAACACCCTGACTGACGGGAAGGGTGTCAGGTTGTATTCTGACTCTGTGAGGGTTGGGATTGTTTTTGTAATACTGTATTTCTATTTTAATCTTCCCAGTAAAGAACTGTTATTCCTAGTTACCATATCTTTGCCTGAAAGCCCCTTAATTTCAAATTTATAATAATGTGGAGGGAGGGGGTTTAGATTCTCCATTTCAAAAAGAAGCTTCTGCCTTCATTGGCAGATACTGTCCTTCTAACCAGGACAACAGTACATTATGATAGTTGTCACTCCCTCTTTCATACCCTCTCCTACAGAAACCCAAAATAGTAGAGGAAACAAAATGACAAAACCCCACAATATGTAGCATAATACATTTCATAGTTAATGAGGTTGATGTTTAAACAGTTTCTATAAATTAGACACAATAAAAATATTATAGGATGTTCCTAGATATGCCAGGTTCTTACTTCCATGTCCTCCCTTTCCCCCTGCCCTTGCACACTAGAACTCCATATTAAAGGGCCAATACCTTTGGGCAGCCTGGTGGGTGGAGCATTTCTTGCCCAAGCATACAAGATGTTAGATTCATCTTTGCATGTTCCTTCATCACAGTCCCTAAAAATATGAGGAAAGAGAAGTGAATATTATTTTTAAAATTCTGAAATCAGAAAACAGCAGGTGAATTACATGCAAAACCACTAAGCTTTAAGATCGATGAAGATTTTTTTTAATGTATTCTGATTAAACACAATTCTTTTAATGTGGATTGCTTTCAGGGCTATTGGTATACCTTTCACCTTCTTTTATTTCCCTCTGTTTGCCTTAAGGCAGTTAGTTCTGATGGGCCCTCTAGCCTCTTAATCAGTGATAGAAAAAACGAAGGAATGTTTTAGGGTAATGAACAGTATGAAAATTCCTAGCATTATTAACTCAAGTGATACAAAATTACAATGGCTGCCACATTTACCAAGAGGAACAGGACTCACGCACAAAGCAGAAAAAAACCCCACAAAACATAAAATTGGTTATTAAAATTTAATTTAAAAATCATTGTCAAAAAAAGTGACAGGAAGATGTCTATGAACCAACAGATGGGAGGCACTCAATATCTTTCCCGTACGTAATGTGAGCTCATTGCTTTAAGTTAATTTTTATTCTATTGCACAATTTCTTGTTTTTCAAAATAGAAAAATTACACACATACACATGCACACACAAAAGAAACAATCACCAAAAAAATCCCAAACAAACCAAAAACCCAAGGGAAAACAACAAGAAAAAAAAGAGAAGAGTTTGCCAAGTTTATAGGCCACAATCGGGTCACAAATATTTACAGTAACAGAGAGCTTGAGTTGCCCCTAGCCTCTGCAGCTAGCACTTTGAAGGTGATACCGAGGGTGAGGAATGAAAGACTCCTAAAGACTGGTAAATTCTAGATGCATTAAATCTGCAAGAACTGGTAAACCTGAGGCAGAAACACTACCAAATCTGTAAAAGGCCACAGTCATACAGACAGCACAATGTAGTACACCTGGACCACACCCAAGGAGGTACTGACTGCTCTATGTGGGTGGAGGCTGCATGATGGATATATGAATACATGGATAATCAAACTAAGGACCCTAAGGAGCTTTCCAAACACCCATCTAGAATACACTTATCCCTCTTGATCCTGAATTAGGGAAAAAGTTTATTTACAGAGTGTACTTGTACCAAAGCATGCATGGCCCTGAGCATGGAGTGTAGAAGAAACTCCACAGGTACAGCATACACAGGTATGACACTTAGAAAGCCTCACCCTAAAACAATTCAGACTTCATCAAGAGACTCAAGCCAGATGCGATGAAGGTTGGCACCCATGCCAATGTTTCATTCTAAACCAAAATGGTACAGCCCTGCTCTGTTTGTAAAATGACACCTGGAAAACATTTGTATATGTAAGGCATGGTTTCAGCCACCTGAAATTGTGAGGAAAACGGACTGCCACACAGCATGAGGAAAAGTATAAACACATGAAAGACCAGGACATCTACCAGATGCAGCTAAATCATGTTTCTGTTGAGAATGGGTGAGCCATATGTGCAAGTGACAATGATGCCTTCCAGGTATCTCTCAGAGATAATAACCAGCTTTTCTGGCACATGTATCAAACCACCTCAGCAGGACATTATGCATTTCTTTGATCCCAGTGAGCTTTACTGCAGCCTAGATACTTTATTTAATTCTGACTGAAAGCTCTGCCATAACCATAAGAGTATCAGAGAAAAGGGAACACACCACTTCTTTTATAGTAGTTAAACTCACAACATGTATTTCTAGACCTTCATAACTAACAGTTTGGTCATCTTTCCCTTCAAACACACCCCCACCTCAAAGGACAATCATAACTTACTTCAAGATAAGTGAAACATTTTGATGGATGCAGTTGCAGCGGAAAATTATGCAGTTTCCCCCTGCTACTATACAAAAAACCTAAGAGACTTCAGGGATCTAACCTGAGCTAGCTCAGGTATTGAGCTGCATGATTTGAAATTTGTAGAAGAGATTGTTGAGGAGGAATGCCAGAAGGAACTACAAGCACAGTCACAGCTTTACCACCCCACTTTGGGCCCAACAGTCTTCAATTTATACCACAGTATTTCTAAGAACAAATTAATTAGGAAAAAGCCCTGTGCAGGCTGCTTCAAATTTTCTTCTGAGAGGTTATCAGAATGGGGGGAGAAGACTGCAGGGGACAAAGATGAAATGCAGACACTGGTCTTTCATTTTGTTTGAAAAATGGTCAATCCTCACACGATCAATGATAATCTTGAAATATTAAGTTCTCAGAAAAAAAACCAAAAAAACTAGAAGAGATTGCAAAGAAGAGGTAATAAGATAAACAGATTGAAAAGCAAGGAGCTAGTAAAAAATATAAATTTAATAAACAAAAAAAAATCACTGAAATTCATAGCTTCTTTACAAACAAAAAATGAGATTCAAAACCAAATGAGTGACGCAGAATAGCTTAAAAATGGACTATAGCTGCATACTATACAGTATTGTTTTAAAAACTGATTTTGACTCAAAATTTGAGTGGGGTAGGGGAGAGTTTACTGATTGCTTCTTGGATCTTTGTGTTTTTTTGCAAATTCTCCTGTACTTCCCAAAGGCATTCTCCCCAGTCTTGGGTAAGCTCAGGAACTGTTTTTATTAATAGCACTGGGGTTTTGACTGATTACCTAGACTGAAAGTAAAACATTTCACTGTGTCAGCAAGACCAGTATTTGGCTATCCCTTAGCACATTTGCATTGGTTATGGTAACAAATAACTTTTTTTATGTCTTTCTTTATTAAATTGTACTTCTTAACACTAACCAAGATTTTCAAAGAGGGTAATTGAGGTGATTGATTAAGACAAATCACCATTTTTAGCTCTTGAATGTTGCAGAACATTCTAAGGCAGTAGCAATGATAAGAAATTACACCTAAAAATAAAATTATTTCTACTGTCCCAAGTCTCCCTCATTCAGTGAAATAAAATCCTTCACAGAACTAGTCAGGACATCTTTTGCAACCTCTACTGAACTACTGATGTCAAAGGTGTCCAAACCCATTCTTGCATGCCAACAGAAACATCTGATAGAGGAGTACCAGATGCTCATCTATGACCTGAACTTATACACTTATTTGCACTAGATAACTATTTAAAGTTGCCCTGCCTGATCTCAAAATAAAGGCTACGTTTACGAATCAGCTCATTCACAAGAGTTTATTTCAGCATCAGGTTTGACGCAACACAAGACCTGTCTTGCCAAGAGACTCACAAGTTCTGAATAATTCAATATATTCTTTTAAAGCATTCAAGTACATTCTTGATTATCTACAGAGAATCTGAACTTATTAATCAGTTCAGGCATGTTACCTCAATTTTGAAACAGTTTGTTAGCTCAGGCAAAACTTGTCACTGTGGCTGAACTGTTTTTAGATTAATTATGATCAAGGAATAGAAACAGCTATGCCATTTTTTTTAATGCACTGAGCAACACCTGAGGCAACGAGCCTTTGGAAACTACTTTTTTTTTTTCCCTGTGGAAAGACCTGTGTATTTTAAGAAGGGAGAACAGCCTTTAGCATTTGTTCAGATAAAGATTCTACCACATTGCAGTGAATGTTGAAACCAGTGCAGGCTTCACATAACTTTACAGCCTTTTGGAAGGCCAGGGACATTTGCAAGAATAGTGCCAAATCACCACAAAATGCAGCAGGCTAGATGGGCATCACAGATTTTGGCTTAGCACTGCTATGGCCAAAAGGCAGCTAATCCCAACAGAGATATCTGGATGTTTCCCACTCCTCTCCACTCAAAACTGGCCTGAATGAAACTTCCCATCTCAGGAAAACTAATTTTGACCTTGCATTCTGAACGTTCCTAAAAACCTATTTTTCCATAATACAAAAATCTATATCATGATGGTAAAAAAAAAACTTGACTTGAAAAACCGTAGGTAACAAATATTGCCAGAACTTTGAAAAGGAAAGAAAAAAAAATCTATGTAATATGCCTAATTGAATAAAAGCTGCCTTTGTAAAAATGTTGAGCATGCGAAAAATAAGGGAAGGATTCCTCCTAAACAAGTCTTACAGCAGTCTGCTCAGACAACAGTTTGTCTTTCCCTACTAGATGGAAGAGTAAGTCATCATTTGCTAGCCTTAAGGTAACTAAAGGAACAGCAAATAACCAAACAAAATAAACAACAATGAAGGCCAATAACACACAATCATCAGAATTACTTTAACAAAATTAGGTTAGAAGTTTCTAGCACTCTTCCAATTATTTTATGTAGAAAACACATTATTATCTTTCTAGCCTTGCAAATAACTGTGGGCAGAGCAAGAAAAAAAGCTGCAAGCTGCTGCAAAAACAGGCATGTGAAAATGATGAGACAGTGAATGAAGAGCTTTTTGAGAAATTTTTGAGAATTCTGAGAAAACAAAGCAAATCTCAGAAACTCCACATAAAAATAGCAAGACATAATCAAAACCTGCATATAAAAAATTTGAAATAGCAGATTTAAACACAACACTAATGTATTTAGTCTGGCTAAGATGGAGTTAATTTTCCCCATAGCAACCCTCACAGTGCTGGGGCTCACATGAGTAGCTAGAAAGATGTTGACAACACAGCAGTGTTTGGGAAAGGTCTTAGCAGAGGACACAGCCAAGCCAGCCAACCCAAACTGACCAAAGAAATGTTTCATACCATATTATATCCACTTAACAATAAAAGGTAAAAGAAAGGAGGAGAAGGGGGTAGGGGGACACACACACATGCACATGTTTGTTATTTATGACATCTGTCTTCCAGAACAACTATTACTTATGCTGAAGTCCTGCTTCCTGGGAAGTGGCTTGCTGATGAAAAGTAAAGAATAACATATTTTGTTTTCCTCCACTTCTGCACAACATTTGCATTTGCCTTATTAAAATGCCTTTATTTTGACTCACAAGTTTTTTTTCCATCCTGAGGAGTGGAGGGATAGAGCAGCTTGGTGGGAATCAGGTGTCCAGCCAAGCTCAATCCACCACAATATGTATCTTGTTGTTTGACAGGTCAGTGTTAAGTACAGCCATCAAGAACAAAAGCAGCATTAGCTGTCACACTGCACAGGTTGTCATTGGTGAGAGCCTGTCTTCTGCTGGGATAGTGATGATACAGCCAGGGAGCTAAAACTACCTGAACTCTAGACTCCAAACAGGGATTTCAGCCTGATTCAGCTTCTAAGAACTTTTGTTTTTTGGCTTTGGATCCATCTCTTCTACAACCTCAGAACATCAGTTAGATGTTACTCAAGCACTGTCTCATAACTTCATCTCAACACAAGCTCCTGATCAATCTGTAAAAACATAATTCTCTCATGTATACATTATTCCAAGACTCTACTAAAACTACTTCCAGAAATATGAGAACAGCGCAAGCTCCAAGTACAATCTACTCAGTTTTAAATAGGACGCTCACATGTTTTTAAAAGGCCAGAATGAAAAAGTTTTATGTTGGTGTATTGTTCACATTAAAGTATTCAAGTATATTCTGTCATACAAGATACAATAAAAAACACAGAAAAGCTGTGTGCTGGGAAAAGAAATTCATGGAAATTTTGTGCTTTCAGTTTTACTTTGGTCTGAACTTCTTAAGCATCTGCTTTTCTAGCACAACTGTGCAAGACTACAACATTTTCAATATTAGAACTATTGGTTATTAGGTAAACAGGAGATAAGACTTTTGAGGAAAATTTCTTGTGCATGCTTAATATTAATCAAACCATCTCCCCAAAAGAGGCATTCAAAATGTTTTGGGGTATTTTTCCTGAAAATATATTATACTATACTGTTAGTTCTAAATTCCAGGTCTAGCTACCTTTTTGGTAAATACTTAAAAGATAAATTATGATTACATAACTCTATCAGAACACCTATTAAAATTGTTTTACAGTTCAGAATAATTCATATGACCTTCGCAGCATCAGCAAAAATACCTCATCTGCTCTCTCATGAAAACCTACAGAAAATTTGCAAAATTACTGGACAGACAATTAATTTCCACCCATCTTCACATCCTCTCCACTTTGCCTCCACACATCTATTTTACTGGCATTGGGTGTTTCCCTCTGCTTTTACTGCTTAGGCATTTTGAAGGGCAAGTCAACTACCAATCACTTGATAATCTCCTTCAGCTTATCCTTCACTCAGTTTCATTCTGAACACCTGCTACACGACTTCATACAGAGAAAAGTAGCCAACTATAGGTTGACGATTAGATTTCTTGGTATTCAATGACACTCTATTTACTGTAGCTTCTGCCTCCTCCTTGAAGACAGCCAATTAGTCACGAAGAATATGGAGTTAGTTAAAAAAAAACAAAAATCCAAAACACTTTAAGTGTGGAAAGATTAGATTGTTATACATTTCTTCTTCATTTCAAATTTTCCTAGTTTTCCAAGAGATTCTGACACTGGAAGAGGTTTAAGCATTTAACACTGAAAAAGAGTTGATTAATAACAAAAGCAAGAAGCAGCTCTTACCAGTAATTTTCAGTAGAGGAAGGTTCATTACATCCAAAGAGTAACATGTGATGGACTGTGTCCATGCTGGCATGAGGCTTAAAGTCAACTGAAAAAAAACCAGGGCAAAACAAGTAAGCTATCCATAATCTCACCATAAATTACATAATCAAGACCATCCCATGCCATTATTCCCTGTAATACTAGAAATAAGGCAAGTACATCCCCACCCATTTATTTGACTTCTGCCTTCCACTTACACACATTCCTTGAATTTTCATTCAAAAGCCTTCCTTCTAAGCTAAAACGCGGCACCTAATTATTTATTTAAGAAAAAGAAACTCCAAGTTCCCAATCAAGACCATGGTATCTGCCACAAAAGTTAAATATGATACTTAGTTAATATATCAGTGAATCCCAAACCACAAAGTTTTACTGTCACCAGCATAACTACAGTCTACCTTTGAAATATGCACTTCTGATTTAATAATACTCTTCTACTTCTTTTGTACTTCATAAAAAATACAAACAAGTAGTAATTTACAAATAAGAGCAACTAAGTCTTATGCATTAAGTCATATCTTCTTCCAGCATTCTACCTGGCTAACATTTTTCCTGCATCTTTCTTGGGACACCAGTTCCAAGAAGGGGTTATGATTGAGTCTCAGTAATACATCAAATCCTTTGGAATGAAAAACAAGATTTGTTCAAAGTCAGCACAATCTCATTGCCCAAATACTTCTCTTTTTTAGAAGCTTAGAAGTGAATGCTCACCTCTCAAATGTCTGTTCTTTAAACTATACCACAGATAAAATACTCATTTGGTTTCTCAACTACTTGTCATCCTGTTTAGCAAAGTAAAAATTTTACCAACATCATGGGAGTAATATTGACCATGAAGGTACAATGACGGTATTTCTAAAACCAAACTACGTTATTACTACTGAAAAAATATTCCAGTTGCAGCAAATGTAATTTTAACCTTGCAGAAATTCTGAAGACAACTTACTCCTGCCCTCCTGCCCTGTGTACATGTACACAGGCAGTGAGGAGTCTGCAATTAACTTCTTTTAGCTGTTAACATGGGGAGATGGTGATGCTGCAAACCAGTGAAACACTATTCTGCTCCTGGGGTTTATGGCATTACCTGCACTCTGAAATCAGTATTTTAACACATGAGTTATGACAGGGTTCCTAAAATGAATGGGTTATTGTCCCAGTTTCATAGGGGGAAAAATAACAAATAGCTTCTAACCCAATTTCTGGAGCTGAGATCTGCTCTGGTAAGTAAGGAAAACCAGCCAAAACTTAAGGCATGCAAGTCAAGTTTTAGCTT
The DNA here is from genome assembly GCA_013398595.1 of Tychaedon coryphoeus. NCBI lineage: Eukaryota > Metazoa > Chordata > Aves > Passeriformes > Muscicapidae > Tychaedon > Tychaedon coryphoeus. The sequence goes on along the minus strand of WBND01002237.1, from coordinate 1,407 downwards.
GAAGATAGGTGTAAGGAAAGACTGTCAGGAAATGAGCATGCCACAGCTAAGAGCTTGGTCTGGGAAACAAGAGATGTACCCATCTGCCCTGAGAATATACTTTGAGTGAACATATGAATTCAGAACTACAGAAGTTGCCAGCATGAAGGAATTCTAAAGACCACCCAATAACTTCATTTTTCTACAAGCAATTCTACTCATTACATAGATAAAAACCTAATCTGTGTTATGGAGACAATTTATGTTTTGATGTGTTTATCAATAAGGATTAGAAGTGAAATTATGTTTTTTTGCAGAGACATTCTGTTATTCTGTGGAATTTCTACCTTAATTTTCAGATGTTCAAGGAGTTTTAAGTTGCTGTTATCCATACTTTACTGCCAAAATGAACACCTGTAAAAATCTGCTGAAAATACCACTTACTAACACAACCTTCTGTTCATATTGACTCAGCAAGAGAAAAAGAAAACCTCAGCCTAATGCTGTGGGAAAACCCTTGTGGTCATGGTAAGCAAAAGGCTCACTCCCAAGATCCCCTGTTCAGTTATGAGATTCTTATAAAAAAGCTCTACGTTCTCTTTGTTACTATTGGTTACTTTTCGCTGCAGAAATTAGAACATTCTTAATCACTCCTTCCCACTGGATCTCTCTCTCAGACCCCACCTTAACCCCTCCCTGCACCCAAGTGTATAAATGTCCCTGCTCTACTCTGGATCCTGCATTTTCTCAGTTCATTCCTACTACAACGCATGCCATCCTGTTTGTTGCTTTCACACCACTAAAGTTCTTTTTCCAAATAATAGGATCAAAGCTGTCCCTCTCCATAAAAGTCGCTCGAGCCACTTCCCAGGGAAACTAACAGTCAGACTGTCCAGATTTGGACTGGGGGGCGTTTCAGCCTTCAATTAAGGTAAAACTGAAGGTTAGGCTTGCTAGCTGCTAAAGCCACCACCTGTCGGGCCGCTTAATACTGTCTCTCTGTTTCTTTTTATTTCTCTACCACTCTCCATTGCAAGTATCTATTTTAATGAGTGTTTCAGGAAGTCTTTTATTCGTTCCACATAGTGCCTATTACAGTGATAACCTAGAGCACGGACAGGACCTTTAAGCACTATTATAAAACTTATTACAAATACCTTACTAAATGCTATTCTTACTAAGGAAAAAATAATGCACCAGCGATAACTAAGCAAAATCAGATTTCTGGCATACATTTTTTAGCTGATGTACCTCATCATTGCTCAAGGAAGCACTGAAAAACGTCAAGTCAGTCTATGAGCTCAAGACACTTTGTACAGATGTTACAGTATGGTTCCTGTACAGTTATTTTCTTAGCAGCTGTTGGGGATTGAGTTTTTGTTTCTTTTTACTGTGTGAGTTTGGAGAATTTTTCCCATTGTGATGCGG
>WBND01002234.1:0-17632 GCA_013398595.1 Tychaedon coryphoeus | reverse complement strand
TTCAGGAAGCATCTCACATGTGTATATAAATACCTGAAGGGAGGATGAAAACAAGATGGACCCATGTTCTTTCCAGTGGTGTTCAGTAACTGGACAAGAGAATGGGCACAAGTTGTAACAGGAGGTTCTGTCTGAGAATCAGGAAACACTTTTTCACTGTGAAGGTGACTGAACTCTGGAACAGGCTGTCCAGTGGGGTTGTGGAGTCTACCTCCTTGGAGATGTTCTAAAGCCTCCTGGACATGATCCTGGGTAACCAGCTCTAGGAGGCACTGCTTGATCAGGGATGTTGGACCAGGGGACCTTCTGATGTCCCTTCCAACCTCAACCATTCCACAGTTCTGTGAACAGATAGGGGCCCCAAGACAGAAATGAATGCACATGTAGACACTTGTCTTTTGAGGCAAGCTACAGTGTCTGTAAGTAATCTGTAACAGTTCATACCCTTAAATAATATGCCCAAGATAGATTTAAAAAAGCTCTCATTTCTTTAAAAGACAGAGAGAGATAGACAAGTTGAGGTAGTCAAAGCTCACTGTTCTTCCAGTCTCATTGCATGTCAAATGAGCAATCATGCTGGTACTTTCTGTGTAGAATCACTACTAAAATATTACCTTTGTGTGCTAAGGCCAGACTGCTGAGCACAACTCATGCTTAGTTTGCAACCTGTCATGTTTCTATTCAAGATCCACATCTCATCCAGACTAAGTGTCACGTTTCTTTCACCAAGGTTGATAGGAAGTTAGCATTAAGAATCCAAATTGTAACATAGGGAGATATCTGGGAAGGCAAATCCTCAGTCTCTCCTAATACTAAGTAGTCTCTGTAAATTATGAAGAAAATACATAAATAACTTGAAATTATAAGGACTATGAAATCTTAAAACTAAAACAACATAATCCAGGTTAACACACAGCCCCCACCAGTGAATATATGAATCATTTATACCTAAATAAGGTATATTTAACACAAAAAGGAAAACTTTAAAGAAAGTTGAACAAAATTTGGTGTTAGGGCACACAGAAGCCCTTTGTAGTAGATTCCAGTAGTGGCTCTTGTTTATTTGTCTCCTACAGATGACTACAAAGTTCAATTCCACTTGGATATGATATCTAACAGGGCAACACAGTGGTCACAATACAGCAAAATATCACACTATGTAAGCAAAAATATAGCCCATTGCAGAGTTTTCATTAATACGCAGGGAGAGCACATAAAAAGGTCATTGGTCATGTGTTACTCAAAGGCTACTTCATGGCTGCAAACTGCTAGTGAGCATTAATCTTTTTTTTTTTTTGTCATATTACCTTTGAATAATGGGAAAGCTTTGATGTTTTGGGAATGGGAAACCACCACAGTGTTTTATAGTTTTACTCCTTTTACTTGGATTTTTTTAAATTACAAGGTCACTAAAACTCATGTACACTGAAATAAAAATCATGCAGTAGTTAAGGTAAACCATCCAAGCAGTTTTTATTCATTAATATTCATAAATACACACAGCAGCTTCATTAGAGATTTTTTCATTTTTTCCTCTTCAGTTTGAATGTGGAGTATTAGGAGAGCCTTTTGCATGTCAAGGTACAGGACAGAGAGCCTTCTGCTCTGCAACCTACATTACCTGCTAGAAGTAAAAATTAGTTAAGTGGAAATGATTATCATATATATCTTTTCTCTTTTCCTTTGAATGTACACAATGCAACAAGAGTGACAGACCTGAAATTACAATCACCAAAACAAACCCAAGATAGTTGTTGTCCACTTTCATTGGCAAATACAGCACAGAGGACATTGTCTGCAAAGTGGGATGTCATCAAAGAGGAGGTGGAGGAGGCTCATTTCCTTTATTACTCTCTTTTAAATTTAGGTTTTCTAAAGCAACATCTAGAGGCATAATATCTACACAGCCCATAGCACCAAAATCAGCAATCTCTCCCCGTTCATCCTCATCTGAGGAGGAACTTTCTTCCTGCATCAAAGTGGACAGTAGAAGCTCTTGAACAAACAAGCTGTGATCTGCCTGTGCGCTTTCTTTTGATTGACGCTCTGCTTCTGACATCTTAGGATCATTCAACCTGCAGAACAACACAGAAAGATGACAGGCTTAGTAGTATCATCAACAAAATGGGCTTTCGTTAATTGCCTAAACAGTTGGACTGATGCATGCGGAATAACATCTGAAAGCCATTCCTTTGAGAAACAACCTAGATACTGCTGCACTTCTCTTGAAATGTACAGATCTGACAATATCTGGCATTCCTGATGCAAGAATACAAACATTTAACAGACTTGTTCCTAGATGCTTCAAAAAAATCCTTCATAGAAGTAGATTCTAAGGCTGAAGGGAAAAAAAATCAATTTCCGAAGTTTGTTTTCTCTCAGAGGGATTTTGTTTTAAGGAGCATTAAAATTCTCTAGTCATCTCTTAAGTGCTCATTTTGTCCCCAGGACAACTTCTAAATGTAAGCATGACACAAAATACATTACTACACACATAATGCCCAGATTCCTAAAGCACAGTACATCATTCCCTTCACTTATCAGTCCATACACCATCACCTAATAGAAGCAAGAGAATTGCTTGCTTCAGTTCTATCCTAGTTCACAAGATCAGTGACTGACATTTGAAGATACTTTCCTTAAAGTTATGATTTTCAAAAAGCTTTGGATTGAGATATTACCATAAGTTTTGATAGAAATCAGCATGACAGCAATAACTTATCACAACCCCAGTTTCTAGACACAGAAATTGTTTAAATGCTTTTGTTCTTTCTCAATATGCAACTGAAAAAAGTCCTCCCCCTTGAATCCAGAAAATCAATATTCTAAACCTCTGAAAAAAGCTGGAATGAAAGTGGGCAACTCTTCTATAGTAGAATGGACTAGATGATGGTTGTAGGTATTTTCCAACTGAACTATTCTGTTCTACAGAACTGTAGGATCTAACTATACTTTCTGAAACAGATATGCATGCTGGTTATTAATAGCACGATCCTTCTTTGTTTTTTATCCAAAACATTTTATATATAAACCTATATTCAGCCTTCATTAAACATTCATTTCCTAATAAATAAAACTAACTTTAAAGTTCTCTCCCCTCACATTATCAGCATAAAAGTTTGAAATATATTATTGTAAAGGCTCTTGTCTTATCAGTAGTAGGGTAAACAAACACCCATATGATCCCATATGATTCTCTTCAAATTGAGAAACAACAAGTAATATTTATTCATTGCCTAGGAACAAACAGCAGGGTTGAAAAGGTGATGTTACAAATGCAAACAAAAGCATAGTATCTCAACTACAAACTTCATTAGTGATCTGGAAGTAGTTTCACTGAACTCTATGTCCACGAAAAGACAAGGAAAACAGAAATGGAAGAAGAGTTAAAACCACAAACCAAATTACCTCATAAGAAGAAACTGGGAATTCTGTATAGTCTGATGATTGTTTTCTGTGTTAGATGTATTGGTTGCTGCTATAGACTGTGTAAGAGTGGTGGGTATACTGCTTGCATTAGTGCGTCTCGTTGCATTGCGTGCAGTTTCCAGTTGTTGTCTTGCTGCCTGTGCATGCTGTCTTTCCAATTGCAGTTGCATCTGCAGCTGCTGTAACTGAGAAGCAGAAGGGCCAGAAGAATTGAGCTGCCCTGCAGAACGTCTCACGCCTGATAACTGAGATAAAAGCTCTGCCAGAAAAGAGAAGTTTCTACAGTGAAATCTGCTTAAATACATATCACACAACAGCAGAATTATGTCCAGAATACCAATATATTAATTCCTTTGCTTTCTAAAAACTTTCATCAATGAAATTCATGAACAAACTGTATTGATTTGAAAAGCTTCATGGGCTATCCATTACAAGCACCCCATGTCTCAAAGCCATGGGAAGATTAAAAATTATTTAAAGAACTATGTATAAAAAAGAGTTGAAGCTTAAAGTTTTTAAACTGATAAGGGTCAACCTATGGGCAATACCATATAAACAGTATCCTGTGCAAGAATTCTCTACAATTTTATCTTCAAGTTAGTCAAAATAGTTATTAACCACTTTAATTCTGACTTCAGTTGGTGGCTTTATGCACCTTCAGTGCATATTCCAGAGGGAAGCTGTGCTGCAGAAAAGATAAATAATTATAGCCTAATTTCAGACATTTTTAGAAAAATATTCAGTTCAGAAAGACTTTTAAAACGCTGCATTATATGAAAAATATTTGACCACAGGAGGGTTTTTTTGTGCACATTTTGATCTCTGCTCAAAAAAAGAGAAATTCTAATGATAAAAAAGTTAAATCTAGCCTGGATTCCTTTTCTCTGGAGTTCAAGACTGTGACAAATTATGTCCATGCTAAGCATTTCTCAAAATAAGCATTAATAATAAGCTATTGCCCAGCAATTTGCTACATATTATATTCCACACAAAGTTGTGAGTACTACTTTGTTGTGTATGATACAAGGAGGGCAGAAGTAGGAGATTACCTTTTTTCCCTATCCATCCAATCCTCATTAAAGCTGTAAGTCATTATTACAGGTCATGAAAATTTTCCTTCCATCTCACTTTCATGATATAATCCTTTGAAACTAGGCTTTTCTTAGGGGAATAAGACTTGGAATGCCAATGGTAAATGCTCAAGCCACTTTTAATCAGCACAGCTAATCATATCACTATCAGTTACCAATAATATTTTATTTCACTAATTACTGATAGCAACGACAAGGAGAAAAACAAGGAGAAAAATAAATAAATAATGTATACATGTCTGTTACAAGCACAAGTTTGAACTTCTGGTAGTATGTACTAACTATTACCCCAATACAAAGGAAGACTTTTAACACTGCCAGGTAAGACATATTTTTCCTTGCTGTTTGTAAGATCACTTTGAGTACAGCTTAACAAAAACCTAGTAGCAGATGTGAATTTGTGAATTTGAGACACAGGCTTGGCATGACACAGACACCCAGCCAGGCTGCAAAAAACATTGACCAAAAAAAAGAAAAAAGACAAGACTCAAAGGAATACCATTTTATTACACATGCTCCTAAATGGGAAGGTCTTGTGAGGCTGAAATAAACCAAGGCAGCCACTTCATGCTGAAGTCAGTTAAATAAACATCCACTGCATTGGTAAGAGGAAGTGTTGCACTCCAGGACTCTAGGAGACACAAACATCCTCCCTTCTTGCACCAACTCTAGTGCTTTAAAGACCCACGACCTAACTTAAGTCATTAAGATGACAGAAAATTTTTCATCCTCTTTTGCTGGGATATTTTTAGTAGCAGGAATGCAGACTGCAGGTCTCAGGAAGTGATTTTTCCCCTCTATTTGGCACCAGAGCAAAGCCACATCCAGAGTTCTGTGTTCAGTTTTAGGCTCCCTAGAACAAGAGACACATGGACATAGAGCAAATCCAGTGGAGGGCCACCCAGATGATCAGAAGGCTGGAACATATTACAGGAGGAAAGAGTGGGAGAACTGGTTTTGTTCAGACTGGAAAATAATACTTTGTAAGATATCTTACTGCTGTCTGAATCTACCCAAGTGGAAGATACAGAGAGAACTAAGATAGACACATCATTTTTCACTATATGAATGTAAGATTGATATATCTAAGATTTTACATTAGATCATCAAGTCCAAACCCCTTATGGGCAGGGATGTCTTTCACTAGATCAGGTTGTTCAAAGCCCCATCCAACCTGACCTTGAACACTTCCGATGATGGGAATCCACAACTTCCCTAGGCAACCTGTCCCAGTTAGTTACTCTCATTGTAAAAAAAAGTCTTCATTATCTCCAATCTAAACCTACCCTCTTTCAGTTCAAAACTGTTGCCCCTTGTCCTGTCACTACAGGCCCTCATAAAAAATCCCCAATAACTCTGTCTTTCTTATAAGCCCCCTTTATATCTTGAAAGGTTACAATAAGGTCTCCCTGGAACCTTGTCTTCTCCAGGATAAATAACCCAAAATCTCTCAGCCTTTCTTCACAGGAGAGGTATTCCAGCCCTCTGATCATTTTTGTGACCCTCATCTGGACCCATTCTAACAGGTCCATGTCTTTTTTGTACTGCTTACCCCAGAGCTGGATGCACACTGGATGCAGGACCTTGCACTTGGCCTTGTTGAACTTCATGAAGTTCCCATGGCCCCACTACTCAAGCCTCTCAAGGTCCCTCTGGATGGCATCCCTTTCCTCTAGGGAATCAACTGTTCTACTCAGCTTGGTGTCACCTGCAAACTTGCTTATGATGTACTCAATCCCTCTGCATCATTGATATTAAATAGTACTAGTCCCAATACAGACCCTTGAGGGACACCACTTGTTACTGATTTCCACTTGGACATTGAGCCATTGACTGAAATTCTTTGGATGCAGCCATCCAGCCAGTTCCTTATCTATCTAACAGTCTACCCATCAAATCTATCTCTCTCCAACTTAATGGCAAGAATGTTGTGAGAGAGGGAGTCAAAGGCCTTACAGAAGTCCAGATAAATGACATCTGTGGCTCTTTCCCTGTCCACTAATGAAGTCCCTCCATGATAGAAGGCCAGTAGGTTAGTTAGGCATGATTTGCCCTTGCCTAGGGCATGTTGGCTGTGTCTAATCCCTGCCTTCCATATGCCTTGACATAGCTTCCAGTAGGATCTGTTCCATGACCTTACCAGGGACAGAGATGAGGCTGAATGGTCAGGAGTATCCAGGGTTCTCTTTTTTAAAAAAAATTTAATTGGTTGCATATATTAACATTTGTTATAAGATTTTTCCTAAGGAAGCATTACATAATACATGGATACTGTAAAAAGATTGGATTAGTTAAAAGTAACAAGCATTAACAGATACAAAACTCAACCTAGTCAGACTGAGTGCTGAGCTTGCAATGAACTATGGGTAATCAGCCTTTCCAGTTGCAGCCTTCACAGTGGAAAACAAGAGACAGTTAAAAACGTATGTAACTTGTTACACAGATTACCTGTAAACAGTTCTCTCCATTGGACACCTGGAATTAGATTCAGTTCCAAACATATGTGAGACTTTCCATTCTAAACTAAGAGAAAGGTCTGTTACCATTAAGTGTGATGTGGATGATGTGGGGACATGAGCTCTGAAGTGTGGGACTCAGATGCTTATGGGAGATGGGTAGATTTTGGCAGCTGGAGATGGAAGGTTTTTTTAATTTCATTTTAAACACAGAAGAGGGACTGTGTGTTTGAGGGCCTAAGTGTGATATTCATTTGTGAGGGACTGTGCTCAACCCCTCCCTTTCCCCTCAGTAGCTGCAACTCTCCACAGAAGCCTTAATTCAGTCATTCTTGTCTAGTTTGATGGGTTCGGGGAATTCATCGTAAAGCTCCACTTTGGTTTCCTGTTTAAGTGCATTTCATGCAATCATCTGGAAAGTTTTTTCCACATTAATGGCCTCCTTGGCACTGATTTCAAAGTAGGGGATATTGTTTTTACTGTAGCACCAGGCTTGCACCTGTTTTGTGGTGACTTGTCTGTTTTCCAGGTCAATCTTTTTTCCCAGCACAAGGAGTCCTCAAGATGTCTTGGACTGACCTGAATGAGGAATTAATCCCTTGGGCTGTCTAGGGTTTTAAATGTATTGGGGGCCATGATATCAAACACCAGGATGCAGAAGCCTGCTCCCTTGTAGAAGGCAACTCCCAGAGACTGAAATTGTTCTTGGAGTGCTATATCCTATATCTGCATTGTCACTAGCCTGTCATCCACCATGACCTCTTTAGTCAGGAAGCCTGCACCTATCATAGCTTTGTACTGGTTACTGAATTTCTTGTTCACATGCTGGTTCATGTGTGATGTCTTTCCCATCCCAGTCTCCAATGATGATGACTTTTAGTAACACTTTCTTCCTAGAAGTCATCTTTTACACTGGTGCATGTGCTGTGGCACCTGGCCTGAGACTTGCTGCCCTTTTACTCTTCTAAAAAATGGGTGTGATGTCTCATTTTTTCCAATGACTGGGGACTTCACCTGACTGCCATGACTTTTCAAATATCATGGAGAGTGGCTTGGCAACTACATCAGCCAATTCACTCAGAAATCTAGGATGCACCTCATCAGGTCCCATACACTTATGTACGTTCAGGTTCCTCAGGTGGTCATGAACCAGATCTTTACTTACAGTGGGAAGGACTTAGCTCCCCTAGTACCCATCCTGCTGTCCATCCACTCAAAAATACATGCATACATGTCATATGAGGAGAGGCTAAGAGACCTAGGACTCTTCAGCCTGAAAAAGGCTGAAGAGGGAGGAATCTTAACAGTGTATAAATACCTGATGGGAAGAAATGAAAAGGAAGCCAGACACTATTGCCCACTGACAGGACAAGAGGCAATGGGCAGAAATTAAAAAAAAAAAAAAAAATCCCTCTGAACACAAGAAAACACTTTTTACTGTGAGGGTGTCCAAATTCTGTAACAGGCTGTTCAGAGAGGTTGTGGAGTCCATCGGTAAGACTAATCAAAACCTGACTGGACATGGTCCTGACCAACCTGCTCCAGATGGCTTTCCTTGGGGACAGGGGGAGAGGGAAGTTGGATGGGGTTGTAGTAGGTGATCTTAAAAGGTCCTTTCAAATGTCAACCATTCTTTGATGCCACCTGTGAACAGGTCAGTCATGGGAATGAGCCTAGAAGTCTCTAAAAGTACAAGCTAAAGGGGCAGTGTTATTCATGTCAGAAGTTCCAGGTTCAATCCCTGTAGACAGTCCAATTAAGGATACTTTTCATCAGTAAATACCCATCAATTATGACATTGGGAATAATTTAAAAACAAAACAACAAACCAACAGAAAAATAAGACAACCATTTTCACCATGGACTTTGTTTCAAAGTCTATTTAAGGACTCTGATCTAAAATCAGTGGTTACAGCTCTTACCAGCTATAGGATCCATGGTTTCTCTATTGCTTGGAGAATATGAACTCTGAGAAGATGAAAGCCCACCACCGGAACTGCTAGTAAAGTGCATGTTTGATCTACGTGCACGGGGGCCTCCCAAACCTCGTCCTGGGTGAAACATTCTACGTACGTGCCGAACGCCACTAGATTCATCGTAACCAAGCAGTTAAGAAAAGTCTATTGCTATCAACTATTAAACAGCAAGAACATTTACTAGACTGAAAAATTGGGCAACACATTCCTGATTCATAAAACAATGATTCAACTTTATAAGCTCAATGTAATCATAGCTATGGTGCCAATCAGATCTGTAGATGTGAACTCAGGGTACCCAGGGCTCCTTGCACCAAATTCATCTTTCCCAGGCTTTTTATCATGTTTAAAAAATGTCAGCATGGATTTTCTGCCTTATGGATTAAAGTTTTTACTAGGTAATTCTACAACTGATGATGCATATTCAGCAGAACATATTACTCAATAGACAAGGATTTTAACATCAAAATTGGGAAAGAAAGGTATTTAAATATTGAAAATGATCTATAAAATTTTATTGCTATTCGTATCACACAAATGTGTTCTCCCAAGACAGTTTAGGTAAAGCTTCCCTTTACCTTTAGAATCACTAGTGCAATTAACTACTAAGCTAGGAAACAATGTACTTATTCATAAAATATTTTTCTAATTTCTAAACTAGTAGCTTTAGCTCACCTTATCTCCAATTTTCTTATTTTCAAAAATAGCATGTTTATCACTTGTATAAAATCTACTATCTGCAGCGGACTAGTGCCCAATGTCTTATCCCACAATGCACAATTATGGTGTAGAATTAATTTCCTTACGATATTACTGAATTGAAAAATTTAAGACTAAATAATTAAGACTTCTTTTGGCAAGTAAGAATATCCAGTTACTACAATAAATACTTTTGGGAAGAATTGACTCTTTTAAATCTATTATACTATAGTGCATAAAACATTTCACTTGCAGGATTTAGGAGGGGGAGAAAATCTCCCTTGGGACAAAATATAGTTGTCTAGCACAGATTGGTTTGTTCCTCCTTTGAATCTGTTGATACTGGATACTGGTAGTGACAGAATACTGTCACTAATATTTTACTGATTGCTGCTCTCAGGTAGTTTGGGAAGTTTTTCATAGCTACATGTGACAGTAAAATGCCCTGATTCTGGTCTTTTTTAAAAGTAAACTTGGAAAATAAGATAACTAGAACATCCTCAATATAAATACTTTGAAAAATTCCAGTCTTGATCTCATTTAGAAAAGTATCGTAGTAGCTTGCTAACTACACTTTTCAAAGTGTTTTCAAGAAAAACAACATTATTTAAATATACTAGTCAAGAGTATATTGATGTCTCACCCTACTATGCTGGGGTTGAAAAAGCATTTGGAACTCTTAACTCATTGCAAACACATACTGAAAACAACCAAACTAGAACCATTTACAAGGTCAAGACTAAAGCCATGTTTTAAACAGTAAAACAGTTGAAAATTGTTTAAGAAAGAAACTGGAATTTAAAGAGCTATCCAGAGTCTCCAGGGATAAAGGTAGTATCTTGCAGTGTTTGCACAGGATTCTTCACAAGAAATATGTGCAGCCATTTAAAACAGCTTTAAACACCCTCCTAACTGTTACACAGAGGACTATATCCTTTCCTAAGCTGATAGCAACTGGGCAGGGGGAAATCTCTCCCCCATTTCTTCTTTTTAGTCTTAGCAGTCAGAAGATGTGAAATAGCACCCAACATGGAACAACTAGTCCAGAAACTCTCAATTTTTGTGAACTTGGCAACACTGATTGCTAAAGTAATGTTGTATAGAAGCTTTCATATGCATTTCATATAATTATTTATATAGACTCCCCCCCATCAGTTTTGTGATGACTGATGCTGTGGCCTTACTCAATAACTGAAAAGATTATTCTGATTTCTTTAGCTCTTATGTAGCTAGTAATAAACATACATTTCCCAATTAACAGTTATCTGACATCACCGATGTGGGAGGGGAAGTAAAAGCTTCAGAAGCATGAATTCTAATCCAACATCTCATCCACTCCAGTAGGAAGTCAATTTTACTGTGTAATTGGGGCTGACAATTTAAATGATAAAAAATTTAAATACAGACAACAACCAAAGTGAAACCATTTCTTCTAATGTTGCTAGCAGTAGATAAAACAAACTTGTTAGGCCTTCTTTTTTTTATAAGCCCTGAACAAAAAAGGGCACTATCAAATTACACTAGGAGTGCATTTTTTTAAATGAGATACGGAAAGATCACTTAATGAACTTTTTATGATGGCCTGTACTTCCATGAAGTAAGAGTATCTTCTGAAATTATGTTGTAAGTATTTGTACAGCAAAAACCAAGCCACATTACTATTCCTAAGACCAAGTAACAGAAAGAAAATTGTACTTAGAAGTGTAAAGAAACTGACAGTTTGAGCTCTTCAGTCATTGAGAGTAGTTATAGCACTAAAATTTGCAGTTAACAAAGATAGCCCTAATCCCTAGGAAGTCTCCTGATAGGTCTTCTAGTTATATCTTTTTAAAAGTCAATAAATAAGAGGCTGAAACTACCCTATTGAAATACAGTAATAAAACTAATCAAACATTTAAGATCCCTCAATTTCAAAGTTCAACGCATTCTCTAACACATATGCTTTTGGTGAAATCTGCTTTCAGTCTTGTATTATCTATAAAACACTATTGCATCTGGAATGCTGCTTTCCCAGACACAAAATGGCATCAGAACTAATGGCCAAGGGTAAAAATTGCAGAAAGAAGCAGGTGGGTGCCAGAAAAATCTTTAAAAGCTGTCGCTATCAGAAATAAAACAAAATCACACACCCACATTGTCAAGCAACACCTAAAGCCTATTCACAGTCTGATGGATATATATACATATAAAAAATTCAGACGTATTGTTCCCCTATAACTAAACACCAATTCTAAAAAATAAGCTAAACCGATGTAGCCACTTGACTACATAAGTCAGAACAAGTAGTTACAGCTATCATGAGGAACAGTCTATCCCTTTTCCCTCAACTTAAGAAAGGATATTAAATCTCTAGGAGCTCTGTGTTCCAGTGTAAGATGAGCTGCAAAGTCATCTGTGACATGATTAGGATCCCCTCCAGGTAATGCTGCACATATTGGACAGATCTGAAACAACAAAGTGAGAAAAAAAAAACCAAACACAACCAACTTTACACAAATCACAAAACAATTCAGAGTTGATCACTTGACATGGATTCTTATACTTTAAATATCTCATTCTAATCCTACACCTAAACAGCCACAATTTAAAACAGTAAATGTGTTCAAACACAGCTGTTAATTGTAGCATCTTTTTAAGTCTCACTTTTCCTTGTAATTATGCTTTTAATAATACCATGGAAACCAAAAAAGTAAAATTTTCAAATCCTATCTGCAGTGTTTCAGTTTTCATTATTGTCTTTATATGTCAATTCCAGCACAGACAGTAGGTCTTATTACACAGGATTACTGTTTAAATGTACCTACATATGACATCATTAAGTCCATTTACTGTTCTTTAAATCCCCAAGCGACTTCTCATTCATCTCACCAGTGAAGTGTAGGAAGGACAATGAAACAAGATGTGAATATTCATTAAAGTATCCCAACTGAGACCACCCACCGCAGTAACACAAGTAGAAATTTGGCAGAGAAACTCCTTATTCCTACCAAGTATTTTGAGAGATAGCATTATGGTTTTGTTTTTCTCTTAAGCCTAAACCCACATTTTAAAAAAGTCTAGGGACACTTACTGCCATAGCAACTTTCATTTGTTATTTTGATTTTCCCCCCCAATGACTGCAACCACCTGAGAAAAGTATGCCTTAAAAGTCCTTTGCAACAGTTTTGCAGGCCAGCCTTCAAGCTTGACAGATCACATGTTAATAAGCCAGAAAGGAGAAACTTTGACACAGTATATGATAGGTCTTAACTACTCTTCCAAGGATATCAACCCAGACTTTGCAACTGGTAAGGCTGTAAATTAGGGGGGAGACTCGAGATTGGGAGGAATGAGGGAATCAATAAAACCATACAAACCTATGAAGAGAAATTCAGGGGGAAGGGAGAGCCAGGAGGAACAAAGCAGAGGGTAGATAGAAACGTGTATAAAGGGGACTGGTCAAATGTAAAACAGAGGTGGTCAGTATGTTTGTCTGACTGAGCCTGATCACCACAGTCTGCCCTGTCTTCCTATATCTTCTTATTAAATTTTAACAATCTCTGCATAATGTTACTATCTCATGTGTATGTATGCTGCAAGTGCCAGCTACTGGTGAGACCTGTGTATGTATGAACAAAACTTGGTGCCAGATACTGGAGTCAGACTAGGGCTATAGGTGTCTCTGCGGCCTGTGGTGTCAGCTACTGGAACAAGTATCAGTAGTTGGAGGGGCCATAGCTCTTTAGACCTAGGGTGGGTACTACAAATTTTGTGCCTGGAGTGCCTGCTACTGGGGGAGCTGTCATAAGTGTATTTGGTGCCAGCTACTCCAGTCAGACCAGAGGTGCAGGCACCCCTGGCCTGTGGTGTTGGCTACTGGACTGAGTGGAGTCTTAAAATCAGCTACCAGAGTGAGTCATGGTCTCTGCCTCCAGCCATGGGGCAGGAACAGTATGTGTCCCAAAACACAGCTAATGGGGGAAATCAGCATGAATGAGGGGTCCAGCACTGGTAGCTGAAGCAAGACAACCAGTCACAGCCCATGTGGTGCCTGGTGACAGCTGCTGGGGAAAAGGGAGTGGTTGCCTGCATCTTCCCCAAACCTGGTGTGCATGTATATTGTCTAGCAAACTTCAGTCTGGACCTAGCAAATGAGTAGAGAAGAGCCTCAAGTCTAGGCAGGAGTATTAAGGAGACAAGAGTGTGCTAATATGCTCAGGGGGATTTGTGAATGTGGAGTGCTTCTGAGATGAGTGCATGAGTGTTTGCTAGCGAGCATCAAGATTGACTAGCTGGCAAATAGGAGACCTGTGAAGCAGGTAAGAGTGCCTGGGATCCAGGCAGGGGTACTGGACAAAGAGAATCATGCCAGTACTCAAGGGATCACAGTGAATGCATGTGTGCTTGTGAATCTAGAGAGCATCATGTACCTTCACTAGCAGCAACCTTTTACCTCTATCAGGTGAAGAGGAAGGAGGGAACTTGGCTGCCTATACTTGTTTTATGCAAGTCCTACGTGTAGGTGCTGTTGAAGGCAGCACTGAGTCTGTGGTCATTTGTGCAATGGGACATGTGTCAGTGTTCTCTGTGTGTGTACAGGTCTCCAAAATGTGTGCTCGGCTTCAGTAGTGGTTGAACCTACAAATGGGAAAGTGGCAGCTGCATGCCTCAGCCTGGACATAGGCCCTAGGTCCCCAGACTGGGCTTCAGCAGCTCAACAGAAGGGAGTGCTGAGCTGGATAAGGCAGTCATGCTCTTAATATCCCTTAAAATTAACAAATCACCATATTACTTGGAATGAAATCCAGGATATTATTAAAAAGCCTTTAGCTAGTTAGCCTCCAAACATCACAGTTGACTCGACAGTTTCTGAATCTGTTCCCTTATTACCATCACCTCCCCATGTATACAGGTATGCTGGTTTTGGCTGGGATAGAGTTAAATTTCTTCATAGTAGCCCATATATTGCTTTGTGACCAAAGGAGTGTTGATAATACACCAATGTTTTAGCCATTGCTGAACAGTTCTCAAACATCATCAAGACCTTTTGTGTCTCTCACACTGCCTCAACTGCAGGTAGACTGGGGATGTACAAGTAGTTGGGAGGGGACACAGCTGAGACAGCTGATCCCAACTTACCAAAGGGATATTCCATACCATATGCCATCATGCTCAGCAATAAAAAACACAGGGAAGAAAGGTGGATGGTTCAGAGTTACAGTGTTTGTCTTCCCAAGAAATCATTACATGTGATGGAGCCCTGCATTCTTGGAGATGGCTAAACATCTGCCTGCCAATTGGAAGGAATTAATTAATTCCTTATTTTGCTTTGCTTGCATAGGCAGATTTTGCTTTCCCTGTTATCTCAACCCACAGGTTTTTGCACTTTTACCCTTCTTATTCTCTCCTCCCCTGCCATCCCATTCCATCTCATCCCATCCCCCTAGGGGCAGGGGAGAAGTGAGAAAGCAGCTGTGTATGCTGGTTGCCAGCTGGGATTAAACCATGACCAGTAATTTTGGCATGCAACCTAGGACTCAAAGGGTTTGAGATAATGACAGATTTGACCAGAGCATATTAGAGGGAACATAGAATTATTATAGCTGTTTAGCCACTGCTGACCATATTAACTTATCTGTTCTCAGTTTATCTGATCTGTGCCATGCTCCTTTTTTTGCTGTACACACTAAAGACTTTGTGGCTTGAGAAGACAACAGGAGCTGTCCCCAAGGCCAACAGAGCCAGTTCTGATCAGCTCAAAGACAGACTTGCCCCTGGCTAAAGCTGAGCCTACCAGTGATGGTGGTAGTATCTCTGTAATAATATATTTAAGACAGTAAAAAAACTGCACAGTAGCAGCTGTGAGACAGGAGTGAGGAAATATGAGAAAAATAACCCTGCAGACACCAAGGTCAGTGGAGAAGGAGAGGGAAGAGGTGCTATAGGCAGCAGAGCAGAGATTCCCCTGCAGCCAGTGGAGATGATCATGGTGACACAGGTTGTTCCCCTGCAGCCCTTGAAGGACCCCACATCAGATCAGGTGGATGTGCTCTGAAGAAAGCTGCAGGCAATGTTGAGGAGCTGAGTAATGCCCCTCCTTATCCTGACCAATGATCATTTTGCCATATTTTCTACCCATCCTGTTGCTGGGGAGGGAGGTGAGAGAGAGCAGTTTGATGGGCATCTGGCAGCCAGTCAAGGTTGACACCCCACCCTGGACCTTTCACTTCAGTCTAGTTGCTGCCTTACTAAATACAAAATGGATCCGCTAAGTGTGACTGAGTAGCAGAAAAGTGATGTCTTCATTCTGAAACTTGATATTCAAAGATGATATCTGATTGCATTTCTTACAATTTTCAGGGCTGCAACCCTAAAAAAGATCCCTCTACCTGAATGCTGCTTTTGAAACCCAATATCAACAGTAACAATCATCATAATTCCAGCCATACCCATCTGAACATGTCCCGCATTTCTGACCATTATCCTTAATCACTTGATGGAGAAATAATAATTACTCCAGTTTTAAATCTAAAATTGAAAAAATATACACCAATAATTCATGTGTTTTTAGGGAAGACCAAGACACTTTTGAGTCTCAGAGCAGGCTGACCAGTTGTGAGAGACTAGAGGACATTGCTGGCTCAAAACATTTTGGGTGCGTGAGGGGAAGGAGCAGGTCGGGCCTTGCCTTTGGTGAGGCGATGCACTGCCCCGTACACCCCACTCTCCCTGGGCCTGTATCCCAGCCCCACAATGGCCACCAATCACTGGCACACTGGAGGCAATGCTCCACACCTCATCCCTGGAGCCTCAATCTAGCCCCAGAGTGGCCAGATGACCAGAAGTCCCACCTGAAGGAAGGGCCCAGGAAAGCCAAAGGGTACTTAAACCGAAGCATGAGGCGAGAACATATCTTGACCCTACCTCCTCTTGGAATTTCTATCAGCTGAACACTGCTGGAACCAGGAGTGGCAGCTATGTTTGTTCTTTTCCATATTTATTCTCTCTTTCTCTTTCTTCTTCTAATTCCCTCTTCTTGGAGTTTTGACTAACTTAAAATCAAATGGGCTTGGAGTTTGCTAAGTTGAATGAGCTGAAGTTAATGCTTTGTGAAATGCTTTATGTTGACTGAATGTTGCTCTAAACTTTTACCAAAGTTCTCTGATTTTCTGAAGTTGCCAGTAAAGTATTTTTTTATTGTTTAGACCTCTTGAGAATATCTTGATGGTATTTCTCCTGTGTGTCTAACTCAGAATACATGAAAAACCGTAAGCCCTTTAAAGAGGCTCATCAAGAGTTTTTGGGGGTCTTACACTAGTTTTAATTCTTCTACTACTCCTTGATATAAGGCCCTTAGCAGGCGTTAAGGGGAGAGATTCTCCTTCTCCCACATAGCTCTCAAAAAAATTTTCTTCAAGTATGCACATTTTACAGGGATCTACAACAAAAATAACTAGACAACAGTTCCCTGAATATCCTTCTGCAATCATACATTCCTCAGGCATAAACAGTATTCACACACAAATATGAACATATTCCCTACTGCTGGAAAGATACCCAAATTTCTTGGTCAAGAATTTAACCTAGGATTGATAACACACATAACTCTTGAACTAATGAACTGAGTGTTGGAAATAAACACAAAATATACACCTGCACCATAAAGGGAAATCTAAAAACAGGGCTACAGACTTTTCTAAAAAGAAAATTGTCTGAACTCAAAGCAGTGCAAGCATGTAGCTTCTCAACACTGTAATGAGGGTTGAGAAGAAACTATTTCTAAGAGTATCAAAATCCAAGTTATTTATTATTTTATTGTTTCCATAGCAAAGAAGTCACCTTGCATTTCAGAAAAATTTCATACTTGGCACAAGCAACAGTAACATCTAGATGTAAAGACTTGAGGAGAACGCTTACTGACAAAAACAGAAGCAAAACAACTGTTGCAGTAGGCTATTATATGGCATGTAGTTGCTCTGCATCAATGACCACTGTTGAAATC
>WBND01002226.1:0-19631 GCA_013398595.1 Tychaedon coryphoeus | reverse complement strand
AGGACAGCTGATTGCAGCGGGTCCGGCTCCTCTCGCTCCTCGCCACGTGCGACAAGACGGGGGGGTCTCTCTCTCCGCTCCCTCGCCGGAAACACGAGCAGCCCCGCCCGGAAACTGGCGTGCCCCTTGGGAAGCCCCCACTCCACTCTGCCCGCCCGCATCACAATGGGAAAAATTCTCCAAACTCACACAGTCAAAAGAAACAAAAACTCAATCCCCAACACATACCATTTCTTCTTTGGCTTATTGCGGGCCAGTGCTGCGCTGCAGCAGAGCCCTGGCGAAGCCCAGAGCAGCCTCAGCATCCACACAGCGCAACTTCAAGGACAGAAATCAGAAACCGCCCATCACTTGACAGCTCCTGTCCCCCTTGTCCCAGTCACCTGTGGTACTTAGACCACGCTGGCTGTGCTCAGTGGTGCCCAATCATTGCTGCCTTTGGCAGGAGAGCAGGAGAGCAGGACATGTGTCACCACCTGCAGCCAGCCATGGCAGATCCATGTTCTCAGCAGCTGCCCAGAGCGGGATGCTCCTGTGCTCGCTGCCATCTCCCAAAAGCCCTTATCCCATCCGTGCCAAGAAGACAGGGACCCACATCATGCCATCTGCTGCTGGAAGAAGAGCTGGTCCCAAACGATGTCCTCAGCCTTCTCCAAGACCATCCATGCCGCTGCTGGTCCCAAGCACTTCCCAATCCAGACTGGATACCACCTAGAATGCTTCCTTTAGAAAAATAAGTAACAAATTGTTGAAAATAGATTACAGAAAAAAAGGGGAAACAAGAAAAAAGGTCAAAAATCTTATTTCTGTCAGGGGCTTGAGGAAGGCCCCAGCCCTGACATGATAGGGAAAAACCCACCCATGGGTGAGGGAAGCCAATACTTTCTGCCTTCCCCTCTGCACTGCCCCCCAAAAGTAATGGTGATCCCAAAGCAAGTAAGGGGAGTGGAACAGCCCAAGCCCTTGCTTGCCTGGAAAGCATAGCAGCTGTGCACAGGTTCTGGAGTACCACCTCTGCTCCCGCTATGGCAGTTTGTTTGTGTCGGGCTGTACAGCTTCTCCAGGGGCTCCTTCTTCCCTGGGGATGAGACCAGGCTGTCAGTGTTCTGCCCAGGGCCCCAGCTCTCGGTGAACCAAAACAAGCAAAACCAGCTTGTATGATGGCCACCAGTGCTGGGCAGACCAGCTCAGCTCCAGCACAATGTTGCATTTTAGGCTATAGGTGAGCAGCGAAAAGGATAATGCAACATAGTTCCTCGTGCAACAGAGAACCTAGAGAGAAGGAGCTTTATTTAAAGAAACACTACACATATATATGGGGTAGTACATGAAAAACAAAATAGATAAGACTCTGGTCCAAGAAGGCAACACCTCTCTAAAAACATACTTTCTGCAAAGTATCACAAGACACTCACACAGCTCTCACACATCCTGCAAGTGTGTAATCATGGCTATAATTTCTTGTAAAGCCTGAGAAAGGCAAGGCTTCAAGGCTGCTTTTTCCTGGGTTCCCAGCAGCATCCAACAACATGTCCACCTTTCTGAAAAATATTTTAAAAATAAACAGAAAAAATATGTATCTGTGCTTCCCAGCAGGGCATTTTACTAGGGAGGACAAGCACATATAGGAGGCATGAGGATACCTGAGGAGGTTCCAAATTCGTTGACCTTTGCAAAAAACAAAAAAAATCCATCACCAAAGTACTATTTCTAATACAATAATAAAGTCTGCTACAGTTCCCCAGAAGTAAAATCCATCACCTTTCTTGAAACATTTTAAAAATTTTGACAAAAACTTCTCATGGAGTTTGAAACAGGTAACTAAAATCCATCACCAGTCTAGTACTTTGTAAAACTCTGGCTAACAACTTAACAAAAGGTAATACAATTCCTGAAAACTAAAATCAATACAATTCACCAGAACCAAATATTTTTTTAAATTGTCGTTCAAAACAGTTGTGAGTTCAACAGTTTTGATGTCAAAACAGTCCAAACAGGAACAGATGAATGTCCATTCCCTGCTTGTAGAGGGATCAACTTGTGATCAGCACTTGAGGGCTGTCAGGCCAGCAGCAAATTTGAAGAACACACTCTGCCTTCAGCATCATAGGTCAACAGCAGCAATCTTGCAGGTCACCAGCAACAACGTCGACATAAAACAGATGTGTCCAGTACTAAAGCCTATAACAACAAGATTATTTAAATCTTTTTCTTTCTCTTTTTCCAGTCATGCTGTCCAGCTGTAGGAACAGCATCAAGCACGAAAAAGGTTTGAGTTTCTTTCATTTATATGTCATTATTATTACAATTTTCCAACAATTCTTTCCCAGAAATCAGATTGAGCTTAGAAACACTTTCTCGAGAACTCTGCAGCACCCTCCTTGTGTAAATGCCATCATTTCCGGGACCCCCGAGAATTTCCATGTGCCCCACCAAGCCCCCGTAACCCTGCCACATCACCTGAGGTTTGGCTGCTCCCCAAAACTGCTGAGGCATTGATGGAAGCAGTTCAGCCACTTTTGGACCAACAAGGACATCCTCTCTGGTCGGCGAGACTGGAAATGGCGGCATTGGAGGTGGCAGGGTCAGCACTGTCTCCAGTGAACCGGAAAAGGAGGTCATAACTTCCAGGTTGACAGCCTGTGATGCTGAAGGGAAAACAGAGGAAAAGTCCACCTCTGCCGAGGCAGATCCCACCCCAATGGGCAGTGGGTCGAGCTCTGACATCAGAGGCGAGGGAGGAGTGGGCATCACCCTTTTATCTGGGGACAGAGGTGCCCATGCTGGCACCGAGGCCACCCTGGACCTTCAAATTTCACCCTTAAATCCCCAAATTTGCCTTTCAAATCCCTCCCAAATTTCTCAGGTGAGTCCAGGTGAGCTCCAGGTAACCCTCAGGTGAATTTTCTGTCCCTTCTTTAGCACCAAGGCCACACTGGACCCCCAAATTGGCCAAATTTTTTCCTTAAACCCCTCCAAAATCCCCTGAAATCCCCCAAATTTCCTCCCAGAAAACCCTCAAGTAGCTCAGGTGAGCTTAGGTGACCCCCAGCTGACCTCTCTGTCTCCTCCCCAAGCACCAAGGGCACCCTGGATTCACAAATACACCTTTTCAAATGCTCTAAAATCCACTTAAACCCCCAGATTTTCCTTCAGATTTCTTTGAAATTCCCCAAAATTTGTCAGGTGAGCTCAAGTGACCCCCAGGTGACCTCAGGTGACTCCCCCCCAGGTGAGTCCAGGTGAGCCCCAGGAAACCCCCAAGTGACTTTTCTGTCCCTCCCACAGCACCATGGCCACCCTGGACCCCTAAATTTTCCCCTTAAATCCCCAAATTTCCATTTCAAATCTCTCCTAAATTCCCCCAAATTTTTCAAGTGAGTTCGGGTGACCCCCAGGTGGCGTCTCTGTCCCCTCCCCTAGCACAAAGAGCGCCCTGGACCCCCAAATTTTTCTTTAAAATGCTCCAAAATCCCCTTAAACTCCTAATTTTTTCCTTTAAATTCCTTTGAAATAGCCCCAAATTTCTCAGGTGAGATCAGGTAATTTCCAGGTGAGCTCTGTTGAGTGCCAGGTTGTGGAGGCCAATGGGCCAACCGAGGAAGGGTTAAGTATGTTCCCCTGGAGGGAGTGCCCTTAGGCGCTAACAGTGATGATGAGGAAAAATTCCTCCCAGCATGCCTCCTTGTTCTAAGCAGATTGTTTGTATCCCATTGGTCCTTCCCCCTTTGCTCCACCCCTGTGCCCTCAGTTGATTTGCCTGTTGCTCTACCCCCATCCTTTAGCTTTCCTATATAAACCCTGCTTGCAAAAACCTGAGTGAGAGTTTGTCCCTGGTTCTGTATGTGGAAGACGATCAATAAACTTCTTCTTGGAACATCACACAAGGCTCCCGTCCTTCTCTCCAGCGTTGGCCAAAGTGGATTCACAGAAGAGCTGAATCACTCTCCCCAGAAGTGCCTGTGTCGCCAGGATGTCCTTCCCACGACGCTTCCCTGGAAGGTTATGGCACTCCACCAGCGTGTGGACACTGCTGAAGGCCTAGGCAGATTGTTGCCAGACCTCTTCTCAAGTTCTGAGTTTCTTTTTCTCTATCTCAGGCTGGGAGGTTTTTCCCAGGCTGGGACAGTTTCTCAGCTCCGGCCTGAGCCTTTCCCAGGATGACAGCTTTCTTGTAAACAGGAATTAATAAACAGAGATTAACACCTGGTGTTGACTGAGAGACAGTTTCGTGATGTACGTGACAGGAGATGTTTTCTGCTGTTGTCCAATGAACTACTGTCCCATTTGAGGCTTGCGAACCACTCTATAAATATGGTTCGGTTTTTCAATAAAATGCTTCTTTTGCTTCTCTTGCTTAAGAAGTCGTTTGTGATTATTATATGCCACTTTCCGTGTATAGCGACACCAGCGCTCTGCCACGAGACCAGATGACCTCTCTGTCCCCTCCTGCAGGACCAAGGCCACCCTGGACTCCCAGATTTCCCCTTTAAATTCTCTGATATTCCCTGAAATTTCTTTCAAATTCCCCCAAATTTCACAGGTGAGCCCAGGTGAGCCCCAGGTAACCCCCAGGTGAGCTCAGGTGATTTTCCATCCTGTTTTTAGCACCAAGGCCACCATGGACACCAAATTTCCCCCTTAAACCCCCAAATTTCCCTTCCAAATATTTCCTAAATTCCCCCAAATTTCTCAGGTAAGGGCAGGTAATCCCCAGGTGACCTCCAGGTGACCGCTCTGCCCCTCCCCAGCACCAAGGCCCCACTGGCCAGTGGTAACTTCATGGGTGTCATCAGCGTGCTGGTGCAGCTGCCCAAGGTGTGCGACCACCCTGACCTGTTTGAGCCCTGCTTGGTGACATCATTGCTCATCCCACCTGGCCTCTGCCTTGGCACCCCTGCCCTGGTGCTGTGTGCCCTGGAGCTGCACCCCTTCCAGGTGAGACAGACCTGGGATGGGTGGGACACAGCTGGGGATGGGTGGGACACACCTGGGACAGGTAAGACATAGCTGGGACAAGTGGGCCACACCTGGGGAAAAATGAGACCTGGGATAGGTGAGACACAGGTGGGACACACCTGGGGAAAAATGAGACACACACCTGGGATAGGTGAGACACAGCTGGGGATAGATGCAACACACCTGGGGTCAGGTGAGCCACACCCCTTCCAGGTGAACCACACCTGGGACAGGTGAGACACACCTGGGGAGAAATGAGACACTCTTGGGAACTGGTGGGACACACCTGGGGACAGATGAGACACACCTGGGGAGAGGAGGGACACACGTAGGGGCAGGTGGGATCAACCTGGGACAGGTGAGACACATCTGGAGATGGGTGGGACACACCTGGGACAGGTGAGAAACAGCTAGGGAGAGATGGGGCACATCCCTTTCAGGTGAGACACACCCAGATTTCTCAGGTGAGTCCCAGGTGTGTCCTTGCAGCAGGTGCACCTGTCCCTGTTCCAGCTGGTGTCCCTGGAGTCTCACCTGTCCCTGGGGGAAGGTGACACAGGTAACACTCAGGTGTCCCACAAGTGATACAGGTGTAACAGGTGTTACTCAGGTGTCACTCAGATGCCACACAGGTGGCACAGGTGTGACACAGGTGTTACTCAGGTGTCACTGAGATGCTACACAGGTGGCACAGGTGATGCAGGTAGCCCAGGTGTCACACAGGTGGCACAGGTGTAACACAGGTGGCACAGGTGTAACACAGGTGATACAGGTAGCCCAGGTGTCACACAGGTGGCTAAGGTGTGACACAGATGGCACAGGTGTAACACAGATGTATCACCACAGCAGGTGGACCTGTCCCCGTTCGAGCTGGTTGCCCTGGAATCTCACCTGTAGCACTACGCAGCCGATTGGTTCCTGCCACACTTCTGCATCATGCAGCACCTTGTGGAGGACGTGGCCACCACCCCTGCCCCCCTCCCCCCTCATGCCCCAAATCCGTCCGCATGAAGGTCAACAGGTGAGGTTCACCTGGGGACACCTGAGAGGGTGTCCTGGGTTGTTGTTATGTCTATCCCCGCTCCCTGCCCCCTCCCCCCCAACCTCGCTGTCTGCCGGCTGCTGCTCCTCCCCGCCACCGGCTGGGGGGGTGGCTCGGCTTTTGAACTCGCTGCTTGGGCTGGCTTGCTGGCTTTTTTGCTGCTGCTTGCTTTGGCTTGCTGCCTGCTTTAAGCTTTGCTTTGCTTTTGCTTTTTCTCGTTTTTTTGGCTTTTTTCCCTCCTTCCCTTCTCTCCCTTTTCCTCCCGAAGGTTATCAGCACCGGCTTCAGACGGAAACTCATCAGGAATTTCCCACGGAGCCTGCCAGAGAAGCTTTTTCGCCCTCCCAAGCAGAGACCGTCCGAGTTCATTCCATCCTCTCGGTGAAAACGTTTGTTTTCGTCATCTGGGACCTTGCTGGGGAGTGTTTTTTTCTTGTGTTTGTTAATAAATAAGTTTTTTCCACTTTTTTCCCTGAGGAGAATTTTTTTTTCCCTGAGCCCGGTGGGGGTTTATTCTCTGGGGGAGGGGGAGGCTCCTTTGGAGGTCTTTTCCCCAATTTTGTTCTAAACTAGGACAAACAATTTGGTGGCCCGTACGGGGAACCAGGAAAAAAAGTGTAAAAAGCTTTATTCTAATAATATTTTGTTTTCAATTGTTGGTATTGTTATTCGTATGTCTTTCGAATCCATAATGCCTTTTGGAGCGGCAGTTTGCCTGTATGTTTGGTCTTTAGGTGTTTTCGAAGTATTGATTCCTCTGTGGTCCTTGGGTTTGTTCTCTTATCCGGAGATAGCCCCGATGTTGTCTCTAATACGTAGTTTTTGTATTAAGGGAATATTTACCAAAGTAAGCAGATTTTAGTTTGCTAGGGAAAGACGTAATGTTGGCATTGGGATTAGGGGTAATACCCCAAGGCAATGAGCTAAAAGTACGAGTGTATAAATTAACTGTGCAAGATAAGGAACAAATACATGCTAAGGTGTAGTCTGCTCCAGGGGAAATTGGAAAATTAAACATAGAACCTAATATTGTTAATATTATTAACCCTGAATTCCTGATAAGGGTAAGGCAGTATCCCATTTCCATGGAAGGAAAAAAAGGACTAAAACCCATAATTGATGAATTGATTAAGCAAGGTACCTTAGAACCACGCATGTGTCCCCAATACTACCAGTAAAAAAGGGAGACAGCAGTTACCATCTGGTCCAAGATTTAAGAGCTGTGAACCAGAGAACTTTAACTCGATTTCCTGTGGTGGCAAATCCATATACTTTGCTTAACTAAATAGCCCCCGAATTTGTATGGTACAGTGTAGTAGATCTAAAGGATGCTTTCTGGGCCTGCCCACTGGCAGAAGAAAGCTGAAATATTTTTGCATTTGAATGGGAAGACCCTGAAACTGGCCGGACACGACAGTTAAGGTGGTCTCTATTGCCACAAGGATTTACAGAATCCCCTAACTTATTTGGGCAAGCTTTGTAGAAATTGTTACAGGAATTTGAACAACCCAAAGGAAGTAAATTGATTCAATGTGTAGATGATCTCTCGGTGGGAGGAAAAACTCAGGAAGAAGTATGTGAGACAATGTGGTGGGAGCACGTAAAGCAGAGAGGGGGATAAGAGCTCGAGCCGAGGAGGGCCTCTTTAAACGCACGTGCTTTCAAGACAAAGAAACAGTTCACCTCTCTGAGAGCCTCCCCTGAGGCTGCGGGAACCAATCGGGGACCTGGGTTGGTGATTGACAGCCCAAGAGACCAATTAGAAGGCTGTTTCGCTTTTCACTAACCACAGGAAAAAAAGTTAATTTGGGTCTTTTGCCTTCCGGTCGGGAGGAAAGAAGAAGCTCCCCGCCCGGCTCCGGGGCACCGGCCCCGGCGGGGGGCCCGGCCCTGGCCCGGCTCGGCCCCGCATGGCTCGGCGGGGAGAAGGGCCCGGCCCTGGAGTGGACCCGGCCTGGCTCGGTCCGGCACCCGGGCCCCCGGGGGTGGCCGCGGGGCCCCGCGGCGGGGGCTCGGCGCGGCCCTGGCCCCACGCAGCCAGCCCAGCACGGCACGGCACGGCCCGGCCCCAGCCCTGGCTCGGAGAGGGCTCAGTGTGGCCCCGCTCGGAAAGAATCTGGCTCGGCATGGCTTGTTTTTTTTATGCGGCGTGGCCGGGCGAGGGATGGGGGAGCCACCAAGGGCTCTCCCTTTCCCCCCCGTTGTGGGAGAAGAAGCCTCCGAATAGCAGCGTGGCGGAGGGAGATACAAGTTAACTGCTAGTGCCTGGATGAGAGTCTAGATTTCCTGAGTTCCTCGGAATGGAAAGAGGAGAGCAAGAAGAACTTCAGAAGTCAACTGGATGAAGACGAAAGTTTGAATGAAGGAGAGATTTGAAGAGTTGCAACTGATAAGTAGCTTAAAACCTTTTTTGTGGGCTTTAAGGGGACTGTGATTATACTAAGATTCTTTTAAACTGTAAAAAAGTACTTGGGGAGGTTTATAGGTGCTGGAAAAGGAAACCTTGTTTTTTTGCCTTGGGGACATGGAACTCTCTGTTTTTTGGGACTGAAATATGAACAGAGACATTTGATAGAGATGCAGATGAAGAGAATTTTGTCGTTCAGCAGCCTGCCTTTAAAACGACACCCCATGTACTTTTTTCAACACCCTACACAGCTCTGGAAAGACTGTAAAATGGGAAGAAAAATCATGGTTCGTATATTCTAGGCAGATACAAACTGTGAAAGTAGAAAACATCCCCTGAACCTAAACCAACAAAAAAGAAACTCTTCTCTCTAGAGTGTATTGAAATGATTATTTGAGTGATAACTGACTAAAGGGTTCTTTGTATATTGCTAATGTAGAGAAAGGAGGAGGAGGAGATAATCTGGAAATCTCATTCTGTATTGTGTTGTGTTATTAATAAATTTCTGTTTATACCTCTTTAAGTTTTAAGCCTGCTTTACCTTTACTCCTAAATTCGATCCCCAAGAGACATTAAATCTATTAAAATTAACAAATCCTAGTCACACCGTGACAGACAACAATAAAGTTGTTAAACTTTTTAGGAGACAAGGGATTAAAGGTATCAAAATCCAAATTACAGTTTACAGAACCTGAGGTGAAATATTTAGGGCATTGGTTGAGTAGGGGAACAAAGAAAATGGATCCTGAATGAATTTCTGGGATTTTAGCTTTATCGCCTCCTAAGACAAAACAGGAAGCTAGACAATTATTAGGAGTTTTAAGATATTGTAGGCAATGGATAGAGGGATACAGTCAGAAGGTAAAATTTTTGTATAAGAAACTTACTGAGCATGTTATTAAATGGAACAATGAGGATGATGATCAGTTAGAACAAGTTAAGGCAGCATTAATACAGGCCGCAGTATTGACTCTGCCAGGTTTTTTTAAAATAAAAACTTTCAATTGTTTGTAAGCTCAGCGGATCAGGCGGCATATGGGGTGCTTACTCAAGACTGGGGAGGAGATAAGAAACCAGTAGGGTTTTATTCAAAGTTATTAGACCAGTAAGATGTGGATGGCCCATTTGTTTACAAGCCTTAGTAGCCACAGCACTTTTAGTAGAAGCCAGGAAAGTCACTTTTGGGGCTCCTATGACTGTGTACACTCCCCAAAATGTTAGGAGCATGTTACAGCAAAAGGCTGAAAAATGGCTCATGGATAGTTGGATTCTAAAATATGAAGCTATCCTTATACATTCTCCTGAGCTGGAGTTAAAAGTAACTACCTCACAAAATCTGGCTCAGTTTATTTATGGGATGCCCACTGAAGAGGCGGGTTTGACTTACAATTGTGCTGACTTGATAGGACTACAGACAAAGGTAAGACCAGGTTTGAGTGAAGTGGAACTTGCAGAAGGGGAATCAATATTTTGTAGATTGATCATCCCGAGTTGTTGAAGGGAAGCGAAAGTCAGGATATGCAATAGTTAGTGGGCAGAGTATGTCAGTGAGTGAAAGGAGGAAGTTGAGCCCCAGCTGGTCAGCTCAGGCATGCGAGTTATATGCTTTTTACAAGGCCTTAGTATTATTAAAGAGGAAAAAGGGGATGATTTATACTGATTTAAAATCTGCCTTTGGAATAGTACATACTTTTGGAAAAATCTGGAAAAAAAGAGGACTAATAAATACTCAGGGGAAGGGACTAGCTCACGAAGATCTAATCAAAAGAATTTTAGAGGCTTTGCAAGAGCCAGAAGAAATAGCCGTAGTACTTCTTAAAGGCCACCAGAAGGGAATGAGTTTCCTGATTAAAGGAAACAACTTAGCACATCAGGCAGCAAAGGAAGTAGCCCTAAAACCTGGGGAGATATCTAAATTACAAGTATTGAGTGAAAAGCCAGAAAAGCAAGCATATGTAATTTATAGTCCTCAAGAATGAAATACGATTCAAAAATTAGGGGCTGAACAAAAAGAAGGAAAATGGATTTTAATGGATGGAAGGGAAATACTTCCAAAACCCCAGACCAGGGGGATTTTAAAATAATTACACCAAAGAACCCATTGGGGAACTAGAGACTTGCGTGACTGTCCTGGTTTGAAGGACAGTTATTTGCTAATATAGGCAGAAACTTCTTTTTGAAATGGAGAATGTAAACCCCCTCCCTCCAAATTATTATAAATTTGAAATTAAGGGGCTCTCAGGCAAAGATATGGGAATTAGGAATAACAGTTCTTTACTGGGAAAATTAAAATAGAAATACAGTAATACAAAAAAAGCCAATCCCAACCCTGACAGAGTCAGAATACAACCTGACACTCTGTCAGTCAGGGTGTTGGTAGCAGTCTGACCAAATGATGGCTTTAGTCCGCCTGCAGTGGCAGATGTGGTTCAGCTGAAGCAGTGCTCCTGTAGAAGCGTGCAGCCTTCCTCCAAAAATCCAGAGATGATGTAGAAATGATGTAGATGACGGCTTCTCCTCTGGAATCCAGTGGAAAGAAGGTAACTTGCTGTCCAACAGCTCCTTTTTTATCTCAGTAGGAGAGGCTTGGTTCCTCCCCCTGGCTGGAGCATCTCTCAATGGGATGATGAAATTTTATCAGTCATACAATAGGACTTAATGGGCCAGCAGCAGATTCTGTCTTCCTGGAGGGAGGATGGGTTGTGAAAAAGATAAAGGTGATTGCCCCGTCTTATCTTAAAGATGGCCCATTAGCAGATGGTATGTGCCATGGAGATAAGGAATCACTACCGCACCCGGTTTTAACACATGGTGATAGAATACACATTTCTGGCCACATCAACCCAACACATTATCCACCCCTTATTCTATTACTATTTGCATAATGAAACCTTACACACAGTTCTCACTTAAAATTAAGTTTACCTGTGGTACACAACGGGTTTCCCCATCTTTCTGCATTACCCACCAAGTGTAACCAGGTCCTTGTTAAAGACAATCCCACGGATCGTTTTGTCCTTGCCCAAAGTGGGACTAATCCAAACAGTCTTCCCTAAAATGCCTTTCATGTGTACTACAGGGACTTTATCTCCATCCACTGTGTGCAAGGGTTCAGATTGGGCAGGACCAGCTCGATTGATGGGCACTCAGGTGTTGACCATCCAGGTGGCCTTTGCTAAGTTTGTTTCCCAATTCTTGAAGGTTCCCCCACCAAGTGCCTTCAGGGTAGTCTTGAGTAGGCCGTTGCACCGTTCAACTTTCCCGGCAGCCAGTGCATGGTAAGGGATATGATGTATCCATTCAATGCCATGTTCTCTGGCCCAGGCGTTGATCAGGCCATTCTTGAAATGAGTCCTGTTGTTTGACTCGATTCTCTCAGGGGTGCCATGCCTCCAGAGGACTTGTTTCTCAAGACCCAGGATGGTGTTCTGAGCAGTAGCATGGGGCGCAGGATAGGTCTCCAACCATCTGGTTGTGGCTTCCACCATGGTCAGCACGTAGCGCTTGCCTTGGCGGGTCTGAGGCAGTGTGATATAGTCAATCTGCCTGGCTTCTCCGTACTTATATTTGGACCATAGCCCCCCATACCAGAGGGGCTTCACCTGCTTGGCTTGCTTGATGGCCGCACATGTCTCACAGTCGTGGATAACCTGAGAAATACTGTCCATGGTTAGATCCACCTCTTGGTCTCGTGCCCACTTATAGGTGCATCTCTGCCCTGATGACCTGAGGCATCGTGGGCCCATCGAGCCAGGAACAATTCTCCCTTGTGTTCCCAATCTAAGTCTATCTTTGACACCTCTGTCTCTGCAGCCTGATCTACCTGTTCCTTGTGCCTGTGCTCTTCATTAGTCCGACTCTTGGGGACATGGGCATCCACATGACGGACTTTCACAAGTAGCTTCTCTACCCGAGTGGCAGTGTCTTTCCACTCATCAGCAGCCCAGATTGGTTTTCCTCTATGCTGCCAGTTAGCCTTTTTCCACCTTTCCAGCCAACCCCACAGAGCATTGGCTACCATCCATGAATCAGTGTAGAGGTAGAGCTTTGGCAATTTCTCTCTCTCAGCAATGTCCAGGGCCATCTGAACATCTTTGAGCTCAGCAAGTTAACTTGATCCACCTTTTCCTTTGGTGGCTTGTGCAACCTGTCGTGTGGGGCTCCATACGGCTGCTTTCCACTTCTGGTTCATCCCCACGATGAGGCAGGAACCATCAGTGAAAAGAGCGTAGCGTGTTTCATCTGTTGGCAGTTGGGTGTATGGTGGAGCTTCTTCGGCCCGGGTCACTTGTTCCTGCTCCTCTTGGTCAGTGAGACCAAAATCTTCACCTTCTGGCCAGTTTGTAATTATCTTCAAAATCCCAGGGTTGCCAATATGGGCGCGCTGCATGATGAGGGCAATCCACTTGCTCCATGTGGCATTGGTGGCATGGTGGGTAGAGGGAACCTTTCCTTTAAACATCCACCCCAGCAATGGCAGTCGGGGTGGCAGGAGAAGTTGTGCTTCTGTGCCAATTACCTCTGATGCAGCTTGAACTCCTTCATAGGCAGCCAAGATTTCCTTCTCTGTGGGAGTGTAATTGTCTTCAGACCCTCTGTAACTTCTGCTCCAGAATCCCAGGGGTCGGCCTTGGGTCTCACCAGGCACCTTCTGCCAAAGGCTCCAGGACAGACCATGGTTCCCGGCTGCAGAGTAGAGCACATTCTTTACCTCTGGTCCCGTCCTGACTGGGCCAAGGGCTACCGCATGAGCGATCTCTTGTTTGATCTGGATGAAGGCTTGCTGTTGTTCAGGGCCCCAGTGGAAATCGTTCTTCTTGTGGGTGACCAGGTAGAGAGGGCTCACAATCTGGCTGTACTCAGGGATGTGCATTCTCCAAAAGCCTATGGCACCTAGGAAAGCTTGTGTTTCCTTCTTGCTTGTTGGTGCTGACATTGCAGTGATCTTGTTGATGGCCTCAGTGGGAATCTGGTGCTATCCGTCTCTCCACTTGACTCCCAGGAACTGGATCTCTCAGGCAGGTCCTTTGACTTTGCTCTTTTTAATGGCGAAGCCGGCTCCTAGCAAAATCTGGGTGATCTTCTGTCCCTTCTCAAATACCTCCATTGCCGTGTTCCCCCACACAATGATGTCATCGATGTACTGCAAATGTTCTGGAGCCCCACCCTTTTCCAGTGCAGCATGGATCAGTCCATGGCAGATGGTGGGGCTGTGTTTCCACCCCTGGGGCAGTCGGTTCCAGGTGTACTGCACGCCCCTCCAGGTGAAAGCAAACTGAGGCCTGCACTCTGCTGCCAGAGGAATGGAGAAAAACGCATTGGCAAAGTCAATGGTAGCGTACCACCTTGCTACCTTGGACTCCAGCTCGTACTGGAGTTCCAGCATGTCCGGCACGGCAGCGCTCAGCGGTGGAGTCACTTCATTCAATGCACGATAGTCAACAGTCAATCTCCATTCTCCATCAGACTTGCGCACAGGCAAGATGGGGCTGTTGAAGGGTGAGTGGGTTTTGCTGACCACCCCTTGGCTCTCCAGCTCACGGATCATCTTGTGGATGGGGATCACAGCATCACGATTTGTCCGGTACTGCCAGCGGTGCACTGTCATGGTGGCAATTGGTACCTGTTGCTCTGTCACTTTCAGGATTCCTACTGCAGATGGATTTTCACACAGTCCAGGCAAGGTGTTCTGGGTGTTGTTTTTCATGGAGCAAAAGCGACCTCTGCTGACACAGCTTGTGAACAAGCTTCGGAGAGCACATTGGTAAGTTCAGTGCAAGGGGAGAAATGCTGTGTGGTGTGCCCACTTTCTCCTTAGCTTTAGATACACTTTAGTGCTCTTCGCTTTGCAATGTTGAAAGAGTGCACAGCACTCTTACAAGAAGCAGGGCAGACTGATATGAAACGGAGGGTTTCGAAGAAAAGTACACGTGCCAGGCGAGTTTTCGCAGTAGAAAAACCTAGCAGCAGAGTGTTCTGTGTGAGCAGTAGACATAGTTAAGCTCCGTTCCAGAGAAATCGCTGCAGGACACAAAGCGCCAAGAAGGAAGCTGCAGAGCACCAGAGTGCTCTGCGCAGCATAGTGGATGTTAGTGACTCCGGGTACGAAGGATGATCGAAGTGCATAGTACTCATAGAAGAAGCACGGCAGATAGGGATGTGCACTTTCCTTCTAAGCCACCTATACAGCACCAGTCTGCCTGGCCTCCTGTAAGAGTGCCATGCGCTCTTTCAGCTCTGCAGAGCGGAAAGTCAGGAAGTTTACCTAAAGATAAGGAGAAAGCATGCACACCACACAGCATTTCTCCCTTTCCACTGCACATACCTATGTGTTCTCTGCATCTCGGAGACTAACAGCAAGCGTCACGTTTACCACAGAAGGCTACATGATGAATAAGTATGAAGTAGGAAAGCTAGCTGAGACAGATCCTGCTTCTTACCCCTAGTCACTGACAGCTGGTATACTGCGCAGAGCACTCTGGTGCTCTGCGGCTTCCTTGTTGGTGTTTTGTGTCCTGCAGCGATTTCTCTCAAACGGAGCTGAACTGACGTCTACTGCTCACACAGACCACTCTGCTGCTAGGTTTATCTACTGTGAAAACCTGCCTGGAACATGCACTTTTCTTCTAAACCTTGTCAGCCATAACAGTCTACGTTGCTTCCTGTAAGTGTGCCATGCACTCTCTAATCTCTGCATAGCGAAGAGCACAGAAGTGTAACTAAAGCTAAGGAGGAAGCGTGCACACCACACAGCATTTCTCCCCTTGCACTGAATGTACCAATGTGCTCTTTGAAGCTTTGTCACAAGCAGCGTCAGCAGAGGTCGCTCTTGCTCCATTAAAAAGCAACACCCAGCCATTGACCATGTCAGAACGTTGTACTAGTCTTCTCTCTGCACCTTCACTGTTCCAAAGCTGTTCAGTACACAAGGCGTTCTAAACGCACGTGTTCTCCAAATAGCTTCGAAAAAGTGTACCAGTTGCCAGTGACTAGTGATAGGAAGGAGGTTCAACATCCAATAGCTTTGCTGCTGCAATACATACTCCTCATGCAGCCTTCCGTGGTAAATATGACGTTTGCTGTTATGCTCCAAGATGCAGAAAAGACATTTATATGGGCAGTGGAAGGGGAGAAATGCTGTCTGGTGGGCATTCTTTCTAAGCTTTCTCCTTAGCTTTAGGTTGAATTTCGTGCTTTTCACTGTGGAGAGTTGAAATAGTGCATCGGACTCTAACAAGAAGTAGGGCTGACTGCTATGGTACAGATGGTTTAGAGTGCACTTTTTTTTCTAAACTGTCTGTTTAATACATGCTTAGAGACTAAAATAGACAATATATATTTAATGCGTGGAATCCTTGCAGTGGTATGTACTTGATAATGCTTGACACAAGGGCCTGGGCTAAGTCTCATCAGCAACAATAATTGTTCACCAGACACAAATATCTCATAAGTGTGAGATGAAAACGTGCCCAAGTGACACAGAGGAAACAAAACCACTGTCCTGGGGTATCACAAGGCAGAAGCACAAGCATGGAATTACTCTGGCAGACACAGGCACAGCTAATAACATGATCATTTCAATCACACATTAGAGTCTTCATGGAATCTGTAATTTGCTAAAACTTCCCATCTACCACTTCATTATGAGAACACGAGGAGGAAGCAAGCCTGTACTCTGCCTGCCTGCACATAGCTTGGCTCAGCAGCAATTTTCCCATCTTTTCCAGCAATTCTGCTAAAATACCAGACAGGCATTAAGGAGAAAGCAAGGAGAAGAGTAATTTCTGTTGTTCACACACATCAGGAGGCAGCAGCACAGGCATGGCAGGGAAAACAGCTATTGTGAGATTCCACACCAACACCTTCAGAAATACAGCAATTGTGATTCAGGTGCAAAGGAAAACCACTGGAACCTTTCAAATGAACCTTGCATTGCTGAAATGCCAATTCTGCAAAACTGCTGCTATTTTGTTTCGGTCTGTATACTGCACCTGGTGTTTATGGCTTTGTGTTTTTGCCAGAGACCTCCAGGACCTTTGGTCTGGATGCCATGCCAGTGTGTACCAAGTTAGTTGCACTGCTGTGGATACACAAAGATGCAATATTGCTCTGATTTGTAGCTTTCAGGCATATTTTTCACAGATTTTGTTTTATTTATAGCTAGCACGTGTGGAGAGAAACAAAAGAGTCATTTAAAATGCCCTGCCACTGTGAGCCTATTTCTTCCAGTTTCATATTCCTGTATCTTCTTTTGAAGCCCAGGGAACTGGAAATCTGGTTATTGCTACATAAACATCCATTAGAGGACAGACAGAGATTCAGGAAAAGAATGCCTCTCCATTAAGACAAAAAAAAAAAAAAAGAAAAAAAGAAAAAAAAAGAGAATAAGGAAAAAGGAAAAAAGGGAAAAAGAAAAGCTTTTGTCACAAAAGTTGGAAATTTGGCACTATTTATGCAGATGGTCATGGTGTCTGTTACAGCCATGTTAAAATTTCAATGTTTTTCCTTCTCCTACACCTTAT
This sequence comes from Tychaedon coryphoeus, assembly GCA_013398595.1. Classification (NCBI taxonomy): domain Eukaryota; kingdom Metazoa; phylum Chordata; class Aves; order Passeriformes; family Muscicapidae; genus Tychaedon; species Tychaedon coryphoeus. The sequence continues at coordinate 2,701 of WBND01002226.1, read as the reverse complement.
GGCACGGATTTTTGCCCTTCTGTGTACAGAAAGCTCTGATGTGTCAATGGACATGCTCCAGGTATTCTGAAGTTTTCAAGTTTTAAGGTTTTCTTCTGCTTGAAGAGGTGATCTCCATCCCTCCCTACAGATAATCAAAGAATTCTGATCTTTAAATTGCCGAAAGATAAAATTTAAAAGTGGGAGTCTGCAGCCTAACAAAAATCAAACAGATTTAATAAAAACAAAGAGTTTCTCTTCAGGGAATATTTGACGTGTCTGCTCAGACAAAAATATTAATCAAAAATGTGCATAACTTTATTTTGTGGTGTTATAAATGAATTCAGGTTTTTTTTTGTTGTTGATTTTTTTTCCTTTTTTCCCCCTGCTGTTCAAACTGCTGCTTCTGTAGTTAAAAAAAAAAAAAACTAGATATGATCCCCCCCTTGCAATCAGGGTTTTAAACTTTCCCCTCTCTAGCATTTTACTAACACATACTGTCGTGGTTGGATAGAACGTATTGGAAAATCAAGAGAAGTTGTTTGAGCTAAAATGCCTCTCTCTCTTAATTCTCTTAAATTGTTTGCAATGGTTATAATATACCCCTGTTTAAGCTGTAGCCTGAGCCACAGAAAATGCACTTACTTACTGAGTTATGATACATTATAACTAGGAAATATTTCCACCTGTCTATTTTGGATAATTTGGTAAAATGAACTTGATTTTTTTTTTTCAAACAGCCTTTAGGCTGTTCGACTAGCTCTAAAGGGAGGACTCCTCTTTAGCACTTTTTTGTTCACTTTCTGACACATAAGACATCCTTGAGTAATTTGTTTCAAGTGCTTACAAAATGTCCTTGTTCCCCAGCGAGTCTTTTATGTATGTTACTTACGATTTGTCAGGCAAAAGGTTTTGGTACTACTTTTTCTACCATCGGGCAAAATCCATTCTCTTTCTGTCAGAGTTGCTCCTAGCTTTTTAATAGGTTCTACTTCCGCTAAGGAAAAGTCTGGTGTTTCATTTTGTGTTTCTGCCTCCTGAAAAGTCATTATTACACTGTTGTTTTTTCTTAAGGCAGCCCTTTCTGCTTCATTCTCAGCCAAACTGTTTCCTCTTACTTCAATATCCCTGTGTTTGTGGTTACTTGTGTTTTCTGCACTGCTGCCATTAGAATCCTGGCTTTTATTTTTCTGTCTTTTCTTATCTCTTCGAACATATACCTTCTGCACTTCCCTTAACAACTTCTGAAGTTGTGGGAGTCCAGGGTGACACCCTGGCTTCCCTGGGGATCCAAAGACCCCCCTGGCAGACCCTCCAGAGACCCCGGAGTGAGATCCAAGTGTCTCAGGGGCTGGATCTAGCTCCTTGGGAGAATTTGCCAACACTAAGGGAAGAGATGCAAGCCATGAAAATAAGCAGAGTGTGAATTAGATTGTTAGGATATAGAAGAAGTAGAATTTTGGAATGCTTATATTGAGTACCATGTGGCCAAGATGGAGGATCTGGGGCGTGGAGGGCTTCTTCCTCTTTCTCCTCATGTCACCCATTTTGGTGGACGTGTTGGCAGCCACACATTGGATGGGGGCAGAACTGGACCTTGTAATAAGATTATACTGTATTGGAAAGTTATTGTAAATATCAAGTGCGTAACATGGAGTATAAGAGATAAGGCCAGCCCATGTGGGCAGGCAGTCCACCCTGGTCGCCTTGCTGGACAGACCGCTGTCGGCTGGAAGGCCATCCCAGAGATAAAAGAAAATAAACAACCTTGGAAACCTGGACGATCGGCTCCCGCAGTCTTTCTCCGGCAGCTTCAGGAAGACCCTGAGCCCTAAATCACCTACATGTCCAGATGAGGTGGTCTCACACATAACGAGAAACCTCGGACTGTGAAAGAAGTCCCCTATCCTGCCAATTTTCTAATTTTTCTAGCTTCTTCCTGATGTCCTCCCAAGACTTAGTTACGAATTGCCTTTTTAAAAGGACCTGCCCTGCTGCTGAATCAGGGTCTATGTCTTGAATATAACTGCAAATTCTTTCTTAGTCCTTTTAGCCATTTTATTGGGGATTTATCTTTCCCTTGTTGTTCACTTAGGGCTTTCCCTATAATATTTGGTCATCTGGGCACTGCTCCCTGAATTTCTTGGATAATTCTCCACCCGAAATCCCTCATATTCTGCCTGTGTTTTGGCCTCTGATGGTCTTTATTTCTAGCTCATATTTCTGACTGTCTCATTATTTCTCCCTCTTCCTTTGTAAATAAGATTCCTAAAAGAGCCTGCAAATTTTCCTCCTGGTGAAGAGGTTCTTTTAAATTCACATCTAGATTTAAAGCTTGACAAATCCCATATTTAAATGATTCCAATTCTGGCCAGTATAAATTTTCCTTGGAATTTTGGAAGAGTTTAGGTGTTTTACTACGGATTACAGGAGGTTTAGGGTCATTTTTCGTGTGATGTCCAGGCTTTTTGGGCCATTGTAAGTCGCTTTGTCTTGGGATATTTTGCCTGTTCATTTTCTTGCTCGTTTGCTTTGAAATCCCTGGACTCCCACTGGATTTTGGGGCCTTTTTTTGTTTTTTTTGGGCAGGTGTTAGGAGCTTTTCTGGCCATTTTTTGGGGTCATTTGTTCTCTGCATCTCGGAGCCTAACAGCAAGCGTCATGTTTACCATGAAGGCTACATGATGATTCGGTATGTAGTAGCTAAGCTTGCTGAAGTTGA
>WBND01002218.1:3805-15394 GCA_013398595.1 Tychaedon coryphoeus | reverse complement strand
AGGGCCAAGGACATGTGGTGCTGGTGGCTGAGGTAGAGCACCAGGCAAATACAGAAACTGAAACTAGGAATTGGTATTTACATTTTCTCCTGATGCTGTATGGAGGGGTGGACATCTCATTGTGATTTAACTGAGTCATGGATGGTGACATCACTGAATGTCAGATTGTGACATCTCCGACAGATTTATTGTGACATCTCACTGCTTGTATCTGGATGTCAGCAGAGCGTGGGCCAGTCTGGCTTGAGACAACAATGGCCACAGAGACAGATGGCAACTGCCCCATCTGCCAGGACTCCCAGAAGGACGTGGCTTCTGCTCTGCCCTGTCGCCACCACTTCTGCCTGGGCTGCATCCTGTGGTGGGCGCACAGAAATCCCTCGTGCCCACTCTGCAGGACACCCATAGAGACCGTCAGGTTTTCTGAGCAGGGGGAATGGGACTATGTACAATTGGTCATCACCTCCCCTGGAGAGTCACCAGAAGGCCGTGGCCTGGCAGGGAGAACTCCTTATCACATGGATGGAAACAGCATGCATGGCTCTGAGGTGTCCCCTCCGTCTTCTGCACAGGGAACACTGTCCCCAGCTGAGCAGGGGGCTGCAGGGCCAGAGCCTGTGGGTGGCCTCCTGCCCGAGGTGTGGGCCAGACTATTCCAGCAAAACCAGCATCTCCTGGAGCCCATGCGGCCCTGGCTGTGCCAGAGGCTGGAACAAATACACTGGGGCCGGTGGTGGCTGGTTGAGGCCACAGAGAGCTGCATCCTGCACTACCTCTGCATCTGTGGTCTGGATGCAGAGGCCTTGGCCCAGAGGATGCTCGTCTTCCTTGAGGGACACACCTCACCGCTGGTCCGTGGCCTCATCGAGGTTGTTGCTGCCCAGTGTAGCAAGGAGGCCCAGAGGCTTCTGCATTCCCACAGTGCTGGGGATGAGGACAACAGCCAAGCAGACAGCACCAGCTCCAGCAGATCCAACTCCCGCGGTTTCAGCTCCAGCAGCTCTGAGGAGAGCACCCTCGCCGGTGGGTCCGATGTGGAGGAAGACGCTGGTACCTCAGAGGTGATTCAGCATGGGGTTCCCAGCCACCACCCACCTGTGCCTGACCCTGAAGAGGGGGACCAGCCCAGCAGGAGCCGGAGCAGCTGGAGCAGCCAGCAGTGGCAGGTCCCTCTGCTCTCAGTCAGGGCAGGGGCTGCTTCTCTGGGGTGACCCCATGTGCCCAAAAGAGGAAGGCCCCCAGGCCTCTGGATTCTCCCCAGCCCAGCAAAAGGCCGTGATGGGGCTGACTTGACCCCTGCAGCCCTAAGGGAGCCTCGTCATCATTTCGGATTAAATTATGAAACTTCATCTCTCTCTTCATTTCCCATTTCCCATCTAAGGCCAATGCAGTCCACAATGCCTTTGGGAAGTGACTTCACCTTTCCAGGTCTGACTTCCAGAAGGTATTTGGGAGGTTTTCATTAGGTCAGTCCTACAGAGCCAGGGGAGTGAATAAATCTATAAATGTTGGAATCCCTCAGTAGCTGAGTCTGACATCCTTAAATGCAAGCACATTTGAAAATCTTGCTTCATATATGATTTGGCTTGTGAAAGGAAAGTCTGAATCAAGAAGCAAAAAAACCTATGGAGAAATAGGATTCCATTAAAGTTCTTAGTTCTTGCAGTTTTATGAGCTAATTTGATATAGATTGTTCAAGTCTGTAAGCACTTAAACCAGAACCCAATAGTAGCTAGGCAGCAGTGCCTTGGCTCTGCAAAGATTCTGCTGTGAATGTGAGGTCAAGGGCAAACAGTCTTATGATGGTTGAGTCAGTTGTTCTGCTCCAATCAACACAAAAGATGTTTTTCAATGATCTCCAAGGCCCGGAGGCCAATATCTGACAGACAAGCTGAAATTAAAAATTAATAAAAATGGTACCAGAAGTTTACTGTTATTTTTTGACACTAGAAGTTATTTAAAATAGCAATGACCACTCAACTTGTTTTACACTACGCACAACTGGACAGAATCCAGTTGAAATAACGAGTGACAATGTGCCCCATCCCCACAGCAGCAGTATATTGTTAAAATAAAGTAACCTTTTAATCTCTAATGCTGTGGCTGATCATTTTGTTATATTATGCTGTAATTATTGCACAGCAAGTTGTTCACTCAGGTGGAATAATGGAAAAGGATGAGTAGGTTTTTAATCTTTCTTCTCAGAGTCTTTGTGCACATTTCCTCCTATCCTTCTCTCCTTTGTTATGCACAGGTGTGTTTTTAGGTCCTGGAAACTTTGGTGTTAATGTTTAACTTTGCAGGTACTGGTTTCCTATTTTTGTTGCACCTGACAGGCACAGGATACCACAACACAAGGTGGAAAACACATCATGGTAAGGCAGCTTGTCCGTAAAGGGAACTGCACATGTAGGAAGGAAGTCTTTTATTTTATCTTGAAACGAGTGGGAGCTACGTGTGACTTTTGACCTGGATGTCTCTGGAGTATGACTTCAGGATACTTCCTTTTAATTTTGAGGAATGCCTTCATGGCATGGACCTTCTCTGGAGCTGTTGGTCCTAGAAGTTCATAGTGCCTCGGAGCAGTGTTTCAGGGATCATGATCCCCAGATTCCCAGCTTCCCCATCTGTCAGCCTCTGATGACCTCAAGTGATAGTCAAGTTCCAGTTTCTTTGTTACTTAAATCTCAGGAACTTCAGTCCTTGCTGGAATTGTCTTTTGGTTTCAAAAGGCAGGCCATGTTAAAAATCAGTGGCCAACAGTACTGGCCAGTATCGTGGCTTAAACAGCACATATCTTCTCAAAGTAATTTTCACCCATTTTCAGGTCTTTTCCTCAGCAAAGGTCAATTCTTGAATGTTTTTTATACACATGGAAGTTTCACGCAATCTTTAAAACAGCTCTGCTGATATTTTTCTTGAAATAAAAAGGCATCCTACCTGACTGAAGAGATGGTGTGACCTACAAAACATTGGATGAAGGAAAAAACACAGGATAGCAGGCCTTTGTGCTTGTTTTGATCTTCTGTTTGTCTCTCTTTATCTGTTGTTTCTCTTTTTTGGAGGCAGATTTATGAATGACAGTGTCTAGCAAATATTTGATCTGACACAGTGAAACAATTCTTACTTTGTTACATTCCATTCTGATCTGGGGGATTAACTGTCACAGAGAAGTCTCCTGTTGCAGGTGCCCATTCCTACTAATTCTGCTTTGGGCTTGCCATTTAGGGACACAGTTCTGTAAGTGCAACACCTTATCAGGACTCAGGGCTTTAGTTGAAAGTACCAGAACAAAAGCTCCAAGAGCACAGAATTTTAGGCAATGGAATGCTTTCCAGTTTCTTGCCGTGCCAAATGAAAGTGTTTTCTGCAAGACCCACAATAGCTAGAAGAGAAATTCTCCTTTTGTGAGAAAGAGCTCCCAAAGATAAAAGCTGAAAAAAAGGAAAACATAAAATCAAAAATCTCTGTGTTGTAGAGGTTTAAGAAATTACTGATAAAGAATTACAATGGCAGCCCTTACACCAACTCTGCAATACTGACTAAAGCCCCATTCCAACTAGGAGCTCACTGAGAGCCAGTGCCAGGGTCTTATCATCTGTCAAACTATGGGCAGCTTGCAAACCAGTTAGATAAATGGCTTCCATCCTTGAAACTTTTGAAGAAAACCAAGCACTCCTTTTACCCCAGAGGGGTTTTTGGAAGAAACTAGCAAACATAATTAATCAGGCTGTATGCTGGATATATGATTTGTGCTATATAAATGGAGTATTAAATGTGTTCCAGAGCATGTCAGCTCTTAGCCATGAATCACCTGAGGCTGTGAAAGAAGATTTGGCAAAAATTGGTGTAAGCAAGACACAGCAACATGAGCATTGCTGTGATAACAGTTCTTGAGGTATATTCTAAATTTTCTAAGACAGTTTTTTTCCATGTCTATTTTGGTCCATTCCTCTTGAGATCTGGATTTCACTGACTATTCCCCTGGCTCGATGCCACCATCCAGACAGACAACTCTGCCATAGCCTTCTCTTTAAAACCTTGAAGCAAGCACCAGCTCCTTGTCATCATGCAATTGCCATCTGTCTTCTCTTGTCAGCCATTTGGCCTTGGGATCTCTGCAACAATCCCATCAAGCTCTGCAGAGAGCAACAAGGTATTTGTCCCTAAAGTTCTCTGTCACTCACTGGACCAGCTTACTGTGAGTGACCAATGAACCTCTAAGATGGGAGGAGGTGCAGTGGAGACAGACAAGGAACATATGCTCATGAAGCTCAGGGAATATTTCAGTGTGTGATCCTCTTCCTGTCTTCTGGAATAAGGATGCACGTGTGTTTATAAGCATCACAGGGACACGGGAGAAAAATTTTGTATTTAATTTGGAAATTAAGTGAAAGGAAGTGGAAGATCACATGGAACGTTTTTACCAAAAAATTAACTGCTTTGCCCCTCTACAAACCTTAAACCTTTCTCTGCAAAGATTCCCCAAAGCACACTCTCTATTCCTATGGATTGTTGCTTTCAAGAATTGCCCCAGAAGGATGACACTCCCCATCCTTGTTTAGCTGCTCAGATCATGTCCCTCTCTTCTTCCTTGTCCATTACTTCCTTGCCTTACTGCAACATTCCCAAGAAAACCTGTGGATTTGGCAGTGCTGGTGTTAACCTATAAATAATACAGCCTTGCAAAGAACACACTGGACCATAATATTTGCACATTATTTGGTCTAAACGACCTTGCTCTGGTTTTTGGAGGGTCATTTTGTAATTTAATGGTTCAGCTGAATTCCTTGTCCTGAATGATTAGGTTTCTCATTGTCTCATTCAGTAAAGATGTAGCCGTTTCAGACCTTCTCAAGGTGAAACCAGCCACGAAAATACTGCACATGTATTTGGATTTTCTGAAGTGATTACTTTTCTTGTCTAATCCTACAGAAAAATTATTCTGCTGAAAAACAATTGCTGTAATTGAACTGAAAGGATTCTAGGTAAATTTTATCCCAAAGTATAAGTTTAATAAAATTATATGTAAAGTAAAACATGGATATTGACGAAGAGTCTTTGCAATGCTATTCCACATGTTTTGTGTTGATGGCAGAAATTCATGTGGGTTTTTTTTCAGAACCTCAGTTACAAAGAATGCTATAAGGAAAATTGCAACTGAATATTTTCAGCTTCTGCAAAAAGCATTAAGCAAAATAGCAGAAACAGTTACATTTGAGCTGCATTTGCAAAACCAGGGTCTTATTGTAATGCTTAGGGTCAGAGAACGTAAAAGGAGAGGGCCTGTTTGTTGAATATAAAGCCATAATGGAACTGTGCAAGTTCATTCTGTTCCTCCCCCAAATGGACATTCTCATATTCAAAACATCATTGAAAATTGAGATCAAATTTCAAGTGACTTTATTTCAATCAGCTGTGTTAAACCATTGTAAAGAGCATTATTGGTCTGGCTTAAGAAGTAACTCAATGAATGACAAGCAGAAAATCTGCGCATTCAAAATACTTTCTTGAATAAGCAGATTTTCCAGAGGATTCAGAAAACAGGTTTGGTTTGTTTGGTTTGTTGAAGGGAGGTTTCTGTGTTTAAAAGAAGTAAAAAGATCTCACACTTTTGGTTAGTTAGCTCAAGGGAAACTGGTTTGAGGGGTTCCTTTGCTGCTACTGAGGACACAGAGAATTCTGAGCATTTCCAAAAAGTGCTTCCTTTACTTTCAAACTCATGAGAGAAAAGATATAACCAAAGAAAAAATGAAATCATTTGAATTCAGACATTGCTTTGCCCTCCATTAAGCCACAAAATTACACTCTACCTTTCTCATTAATACAAACACAGAAACACTGACAGCCTTGGTCTGGAGAAAAAGGAAAACTGTCACTACCAGTCACCTCATCATGATGAGAGCAGTCAGGGTTGGCAGAGCTGTTCTGCATTTAAGTTTCCAGCCATCACACTCACTCATTGTATTCACACTAAGTGAAAAATGCAAACTAAATACAATATTTACCTCCAAATGAGATATTGTAAATTTAAATCTGCTTACTTGTTTGTCATTCAGGCCTTTATGCCAAAAAAGGAATGTAATATGAATCCCACAGAAGACTCCTTTTTACCCTAATAACATTATTACTCTATTGGTCAGTTAAAGTAAGTTATAAATTTTAAATATCTGAGCTCTGAAGCTTTATAGCTGCATTTCCTAGATATATCGAACTGCCATTTTACATTTGTAATTCTGTCCTAAGGAAGCAAGATTGTGTAAAGCAAAGAGGTGAAAATACCACTTAAAGGTAAAGCTCTAAAGGATTCTGTCAATTTAATTTATACAAAATTAGTTTTTAATTTAATTTAAAATGATTTAAAATAATTTGGAATTTAATGTGAAGGAGAATTTTGCACATTTCACAACACACCTTTGTGATAGAAAATGGTCTTTTAAGGCTGCATTAATTATGTAATAGATTATGTTACAGCACTCATTCAAATCCCTGCTATATCTCAAATTCTATTTTTAAAAATTAAATAATCCAGGCAGTCCCACCACAAGTTCCAAGCCCCATCCTTACAGTGCTAGTCTGAGCAATGTGCAGGACACACAGATAGCCTGCCCACCCCTGGAAAGTGCCTGAAGCCAAGATCAGATCTCGGCCAAAGATTTTTTTTTTTGTTCTGTTTTCATGGATCATGTCCCTGCAAACTGAGAAAGACAGAAAGCCCTGCCTGGTTGGCAGCAGCTGTATTATCTGGGTGACCAGGATGCTCCAGCCACCGTGTGCTGCTCCTCAAAACAGCTTCAGGCACCATCCCAGTGACACTGGAAATGTGTTCTGGATGTCTGCAAAAGGAAAGACTGATGATCCCTCAGGGAAAGGCTGCAGGGATGTGAGCCATGCAAGGAGAACAAAAATAAGAGGAGACATGGAAATTGAGGTGATGTCAAGCAGAAAAACTAGACAAAACTACATTTAAATTCATGTTTTAACAGAACAGACTGAAAAGATATTCTGAAAAATAGCATCATTTGTTAAATCTCTGAGATAGGAACTGGAAGTAAAAGGATGGATCAGGTCAGTTTCATCTGGATCACTGCTCTCATGGATTTATTTTCACATTTAAATAATCCATAGTGTATTGATTTAGTAAAGCTTCCCTCACATACAGATTCCGAATTGTAACAGGCTGCAAGGTGGGTAATCCTGTGCTCTTTATTAAAGAATTCCATCCATAGCTTAGTCACATTTTCCTATCATGAATCTGGAGGCAAATACGATGCACCACACAGTGAGATGCAAATTACATGTTAGAAAGATCTGATAGGACAAAGGCTAGAGCCAGAAATACAAGTTAATTTTGACGTCTAGACTACAGACAATCAATTTCCAAAGGAGACCAAATGAAGATTACTCATTAAGCTGCCACGCACAAATTAGAGGTAAAACTGTACAAGTCAGTTCTGGTAAAAGTAAAGAAGCTGGCCTAGAGGCCTCACAGTTATAAATTCCTACATTATAACTGAAATGTTATTGATTATAGAATTACCTTACTGATGTAACTCAATCAATAAGGCCCATTGAAGAGCAGGCCCATTCCATTGGGGATTCAGGCTGCTATTGGCTGGTTGGCCAGGTGGCAACTAGCCTGACCATTGAGGATTGGCCACATGTCCCTTCTGATTTATATAAGGAGAAGAGGTCTCAGTAAAGTTGGCTGTTGTGCATGGGCCTTGGGGTGTTTTTTGCTTTCCTGCCTCTGACACATCATTGTGACAGAAGAACACTCATTAAGCTGCCACTCACAAATTAGAGGTAAAACTGAAGAAGTCTGAGGGACCCAGTTTTGGCTTGGGAAGGGGCAGGTTCAAACTTCAGGCTGCCCTGCTGTACCTCAAACTGGGCAACCTAATCCTGGGATGTGTCCAAGTAGCTATTACTTGTGAAAATTTTGCTCATAAAAGCATCTGGCATGTCTTGGGGTGCCAATGCAAGCCTGTTTCCTATGCACATGTTCTCTTCAGAAGGAGCATGTGCTCCTCCTGGCTGGAGTGCAATCCAGTGTCATGGGAGGGATTTGTTTTCATTCTTTGAAAAGAGCTTTTAAAAATAATTTTCTTTTTAATACTTACTTCATACATTTCAGTGCAATTCAGGTTGCAAGTTGCTGAAGAGATTCAATCTCTTTCTGCCTTTAAAAATTTCAATGTGGCATTTTAGTAAACGCCAGCTGGGTGAAAAGATTCCGCTGTTGTTTGTTATTACAAGTCTGGTGTGGTTCCATAAAAATGGTTTTGGTGTAAGCCAGCACTAAGCTCCTGGTTGAATTTAATCAATGGTAGTGGCATTACTTTGTTGCAATAATAAGATGAAGTCTTGGGAGAGAATAAAAGTTACCGTACGCTGGGTAGAAAGAGATTGACATTATTTGCTATTTCCACATGGGTCTCTTTCAGCTGCCTGGGCTGCAGTAGGTGGTTGTTGCATAGTCCTCTCTGCTACTTCATGACAGCTCTCAGCAGACTAGAGAGCAGATTGAGAAGTTTTGCTCCCCTCCCTTTTGTTTGTACATGGACGATTTCAATAATTTCTTTTGTCGAGGTCTGAGAGAGAATACTCTTGGATCAGACAAATGACAGCAGTGATCCGAAGGAAATTTACTGGCTTTCTGAGAACCTGAAATTAAGGCTTGTATGGTTGCAATACAAACTATAAAGAGAGTAATTTTTTAGCAGAGAAGGCTCAAAATAATAAAATAAAATTCTCCTCACTATTACAGTTAAAGTCAGAAATAGAAGTCATCGACTTTCTGGATTATTTTCTCCCAAAACCTGCTAGCAAAACACTGTCTAATTCACAGAAAAAAATTAATAGGATCTAATATTTCAAAAATCAACAGCCTAAGTAAGATAATAGATTTATTTTTTTGACAATTAATTACTTTTGCAGCTGAATTAGAAATCACCGGTTTGATTAAAACCGTGGAGCTCCAGAAAATAAGATGTTCAGATGTTTTGAGTATCCTTAACCAGATCATGTCAGAAATTCAGACATCCTTCCCTGGGTGAAATTAATGTTGTATTGCACATCTTGTAGGTGCATGCTCACTGAAATGACCAAGGTGGTGTAAGGGATCTGTTCTCCTGCTCTGTGTTTATTACCTGTGACTCTCCTTCTCCTTTGGTCATCTCCACAGGTGGAATAATGAGAGCTATGGTTTGAGCACTGTCAGCATGTGGAAAGTCTCACCCAATCCTCACTATCTGGGGAGAGAGGCATGAGGAGAGCCAGCTTGAAGGCTCTCTCTGAAGGATGTGTTGCAGGTGTGCAGAGGGGTCCCAAGTCCTGCCTGGAGGGGGGATGACCCCCTCTCCCCACGGCTGAGTGAGGACAAGGCAGAACTTCAGCAGAAGCCCCAGGAGGACAAGAAGATTGCACAAGGAATGGCCAGGAAGAGTCAGACACAGCTTCGTGGGACTTTGGCTCAACATGTAAAACTGGAAGGCAGCCTTTGCCTGAGCAGTAATTGAGAAAGTTACTACACCACTGTATGACATTGTAGACTCTTCTTGCAATTATATAGAAACCTACACTTTTTCACAAACATTGACTTCGAACAACAGTTGCTATGAACAAGCATTTTATTAAAATGTCAGATGAACAAGCATTTTATTAAAATGTCAGGTTTCAGCCCCCAAGAGTGCATTAAAGAGGCTGACACAGAAATCGCTGTGTCCAGTTGCCTGAAATCTGTGTGAAATGAAAGAGGGGTAAAAAGAGCAAGACAGAAAATACAAACTTTTCGCCATCACTGGAGCCAGATATATCCCCCTCCTGAGCCCTTCTAATATTTCACTTTTGTAATTCAGAAATGGTCACAAATTCTTCCCTTCTCATGAGTCAAAAGCCTGCTTAACCTTCAGCAACAAAAACATCCTCTTATCCGGGTTGTTCTATTACACAAATCTTGCAGTCACCTAACACTACAGATGAAGAACATAAAACTAAGACAAAATTAAGCCTATGCCTGAGGTCTCTTTTTATGTACAAAGTGCCATTACACATTCACTCTAATTTTGCCATTCAAAGTGCGTTAGGATATCACAGTTCACAGAATCACAGGATGGGTCAGGCTGGAAGGGACCAGAGACAGTCGTCTGGTCCCCCCTCCCTGCTCTAAGGTCATCATAGAGCACGTGGCACAGGATTATGTCTACATGGGTGGAATATCTCCAGTGAGGGAGACTCCACTGCCTCTCTGGGCAATCTTTTCAGGGCTCAGTCACTGCACAGGGAAGAAGTTCTTACTCATGTTCAGGTGGAATTTCCTGGGCATCAGGTCCTGCCCATGCATCTGGTGCCATTGTTGGGCTCCCTGGAGCAGAGCCTAATCCATGTTCTGAGATCCCCCTACAGACACTGACAGAGAGGGAGAAGGTTCCTTCTTAGAAGTCTCTCCTTGAGGCTGTACCTCTCCCTCAAACTTTCCTTGTAAGAGAGATGCTCCAGTTTCTTCTTCACCTTTGTTGCCCTCTGTTGGACACAGAGTCTGCTTCATAACCTTTTGCACAAGGCATGGTTTTATTTGTGTCTCTTTACATCCTCATTGCAATCAAGTGCCCAGCATCTGTGTTGGATGAATTGTCCAGTGTCACCAAAGGCACTTAGTACAGGGCTGGCTGCCATAGCTAGCCCTGTAAAGCAGCTGATTGGAACCTGGAAGCCCCTGTCCAACACAGGGGCTTATGTTACAGTCTTCAGGTGCTGGTCAGGAGCAAACAGTGTGCAGAAATTGCTGGTGAGGGCTAAGCTTCTCCATTCTGTTATTCCAGTTCCCCTCTTGCATGTCCCTTCAGACCAGAGTTGCAGTATTCTAGGGAACAGCACTTAGAAAACGTGAACATTTAGAATGGAGCTCCAACTGACTCTTCAAATTGTGGTTTGTCTGCATGAAAGTGCTTTAGTGTGGTTGCTTTCTGGCAAGCAGAAAATTCTAAAAGATCTGTTCGATCTTCCTCCATCTTCTCCCAACAGGTGAAGGTAAGTCACAGCTGCTTTTGAGTTTCTGCCATGTGAAGGGACCACTTTTCAAAGGTCACCTGGGGATGGTTTGAGCACGCTGCATTTACAGACCTCCTTCTCTCTGCTGTCTGCAGTGGCCCCCTGAAGCTGCTCAGCATCAGATAGGATGCTTTTCTGTTAGGCATTTCATTCAAGAACTACTTACTTTCAAAGTACTCTTTTTTGACATAGTTTCATGAAGTTTCCAACCATTCCCCTCATGAATTATTCTTTATTTATGTTTTTTCTAGCAGATGTTGGTCTACAGGTGCTGGGTCACATCTAAGACCCTGTTTTCAAAGTCCGTCCAGAAACAGGTGAATTTTATGGTATTCACTAGGCTTTTCTTCCACACCAGTCAATCTGGATGGGAAACAACAAAACACTAGGGGTGATGAATGGATTGAGAGCAGCCCTGTGGAGAAGGATTGGGCGATACCGGGAAAGCAAACATTGGATATGAGCTGGCACTGTGTGCTTGCAGCCCTGAAACTCCTCTGTACCTGTGCTTAAAGAGGGATGTCCAAGAGGTCAAGG
>WBND01002212.1:0-20204 GCA_013398595.1 Tychaedon coryphoeus | reverse complement strand
CACCTTCAGATTATGAGGAATGAGGAATATTAATAGCTGAAAGAGATGGTAACTGGTGTCCTTGAAAATTCCTCCAGTCCACTCCAACTCAAACATGAACATATTGTATTGAATTCACATGCATGCTGGTGAACAAGTGAGGTGTGGACTCAGACTGGCAGGGAATCTGAATATTTTATTCAAAGAAACTAGCTGGTTTTATACACTTCTTCAAGGCACAGTATCTCCTTATATGGTAATTCTCACCAAGTGACCTATCACACATTGTCATGTCAGCAACACACTTTCTTAATGTCCTTATATGGGGTGATCACATGCTGTTCACTTGTCAGTCAGCTTCTTGTAGACTCCTCTCGGCAGGGGTCTGCCATGTGACACCTCCTCCCCCAAAGATCAGGTGGAGACAAGCCACTCTGTGCTGCCATGTGCTTCTCTGTGCTGCCATGTACTTATGCAGGTGCATCCCACAGCCCACAGCTCAGCTCCATGCCATCTATTCCCACATATGCTTTTTCATAATTTCTACCATCTGAACCAAAGCAAATTTAGGTAGAAGAATATGGAAATTTGTGGAGGAATTTCTTAGCATAGAAGAAATTTTGCATCTTTTTTATACAAGGACTACTTTTAATGAATCGTATAAGCAATAGTAAGGAATATTGGATGTGTTCATGTTGTGATGCCACTTCCATCTTCCATTTCTTCCTCTTCAGCAGTTCTGTTAATTCAAAATTTACTGGAAATAAAGATTTCAACTTTGCCTTGCAGCATTGATCTGAAGCACAGTTGAACTAGTTATTAAAACATGGTCTTCTGAGACAAAGAAATAATGAAAATTCCAATTAATTCTGCTGCAGCATTACACTATTGTCATAGTGACATGAACGTTTACATCAAAAGCCTTGTTAGGAAGTGACAGTCCAAAAAACCTGAATGATACCTCTGTGGAAGACATCCTCAGTGAGCTGACTCAGAAAGATGCCCTCCTTGATGTACTGCTTGTCAACAGAGTGGATCTTGTGAGTGAAGTGGAGATTCTCAGCTGTTTTGGCCCCAGCGACCATGAAGTGATTAAGTTTAAAAACTCTGTTGACAGAAGAAATGCCAGCAAAACCTCAACTCTGGACATCAGGAGACCACACTTCAGGCTGGTCAGGGAATTAGTAAGTAAGGTCCCCTGGGAAAACCTTTTTGTGGGCACTGGGGTCCATCAGTGCTGGTCACTTTTTAAGCACAACCTCCTAGGGGCACAGGAACAGGCAATTCTCAAATGTCGGAAGCCAAGCAGGCAAGGCAGAAGGCCGGCTTGGCTGAACAGGATACTTCTCTTGGAAATAAGGCAAAAAAGGAAGGTATATGCCCAGTGGAAGCAAGGTAAGGTGACGTGGGAAGAATACAGAGATGCTGCTCACCACAGCAAGGAGAAAATTTGTGCAGCCAGAGCTTAGTTGGAGTTGAAGCTGCCAGAACTGTGGGGGACAACAAAAAGAGGTTTTTCAAATGCATTAACAGAAAAAGGCAGTGTAAAAATAACATCGGCACATTACAGGGTGAGGATGGTCACCTCACAAAGAGGGAGATAGACAAGGCAGAGGTGTTTAATGATTTCTTTGCTTCTGTCTTCAACACAGATGATGTACCAAGGGGGTCTCAGTGCCCTGAGATGAAGGACCAAGACTGCAAGAATGATCAATTCCCAGTCAACCCAGAATTTGTGCGGGATCTGCTCCTGCAACTGGATCCCTAAAAATCTATGGGGCCTGATGGGATTAATCAGAGAATCCTCAAAGACGTGGCTGATGTCATCACAAAACCTCTCTTCAAGATTTTTAAACAGCCTTGGGAATCTGGAGAGGTCCCAGCTGACTAGAAGCTGGTGAACATTGTCCTGATTCTCAAGGACAATGAGGACGGCAGGCCTGTCAGTCTCACTTCAGTGCCTGGTAAAGTTATGGGGAAGATTATTTGTGGAGGTATTGAAAAACACCTGAAAGACAATGCAGTTGTCAGTCACAGCCAGCACAGCTTCATGAGAGGAAAGTCCTAGATTCTGCAGTTGGGATGAGGCAATTGTGGATGTACACACAGGCTGGGGAATGAGATGCTGGAATGCAGCACCGAGGAAAGGAGCCTGGGAGTCCTGGTTGATGGCAAGTTGAATATGAGTCAGGAGTGTGCCCTGGCAGCCAGGAGGGCCAACCATGTCCTGAGGTGAATCAGGAACAGCATCACCAGCCAGTCAAGGGAGATGACTGAGTGTTTTAAATGCTTAGGTGAATGGTCCTTAACCTGTTGTCTTGGTTTAGGGTAAAATTTGGGAGGAAACTTCTAAATGGGGTCTTTTTAGAAAGCAGACTTAAGTGATTTTTTTAATTGGTTTGGGAAAAAGATTTTTTTGGAGAAAAGTGGGGAAAACTGTTTATTTAACAAGCAAAATACAAGTATAAAAATTAATAATATTAAACAACAAAATTGTTTGTTGTTTTGAAGAGATGGTAAATTTAGAAAGCTTTTTTGTGAGGTTGATAGTTCGGCTTGCTTAATTTCTTATTAGTCTCTTTGGCACTGGAAAATGCTGCGTCCTGGGCCTAGTGGGCTATAGGCACGAGCTTTTGATGTTCTTTTGGGTTTTTAGTTTAGAGTAGGTTTGAATTGTTTTAAGAAAAAAGAAAAAAACCTATAGTTTGGAGAACTTTTGTTTTCGTTAGCTAAAAACTAACTTAAAAGCAAAGGAGAACTCTTTTTTTTGTTGTTTGTCTGTGTTGCAGACAACGCTATTTAGGCAAAGGAAAGATTAAGTTTTTATTTATGTTTTGAAAACAATTGTTTCAGACATTTTGCTGTTTTTCTTTTTCCTTTTTTACTTTTAATTTTAAAGGTGCAAAACTTATTTTAGGGCTAAATAGATGAATGGGGATATAATTTAGTATTATAAAGTTAATCTAGGACAGTTTTTATTTCAATATTGTTAGCTTATTACTAAAATTAATATATATTCTAACTCTATAAATATATACATTTATATACTATATAGCTATATATAGACAATGGCAGTGATATTTAGCAAATAGTGATATTTATACCTAGTTTTTACTTAACAGATAGATTTTTTGAGGTACACATGTTGTTTTATTTTTTTGCATTATTTGCTATGTGTAACTTGGTCTTTGAGCAAAGACAATTTTATGGATGGGTTTGTTTGTACTTGAGGCAGAATTGATTAAAATTGTTTTTCTTAACAAACTTTTAACATGCACTATTGGGACTTGTTTATTGTATGTAGGGGCTTAGATTGGGCAGGGCCTGGTTAGTTAATGGAGTTTTGGGTGTTAACTAACTAGGTGGCTTTTGTTAGATGCTGTTTTTAATTTTTGAAAAATCTTCTACTTAATGTTTTTAAGGTGGTTTTTAATAGTCTATTGTACTTTTCTATTTTGCTTGTAGTTGGTGCATGGTAGGGGATATGGTATACTTCCTTAATGTCATGGTCCCTAGCCCAGTTGTTGATAAGGCTATTTTTGAAATTAGTTTTGTTGTCTGACAATTTTTTACAGGTATTATGCTTTTAAAGGACTTGCTTTTTAAGACTTAGGATGGTGTTATGGGTTGTAGCATGAGGTACAGGGCAGTTTTTTCACTATCTAGTGGTGTCTTTTATTGTGAGTATGTAGCGTTTACTTTGGTATGTTTGGGTAGTGTAATGTAATTAATCTGTTAGGCTTTTTTATACTTATATTTGGAGTGTTGCTCACTATATTATAGGGGCTTTATTTGCTTGGTTTGCTTGATTGTAGCAGGTTTTATAGTTTTATAGTTATAATATGGTAAGAACTATTAGTAAAAAGAGTGCAACGTTTCTTTTGTTGGTAGTTGGTTGTATGGTGGAGTTTTTTTAGCACGTGTTATTTTTTGTTCTTTTTTATTAGTGAGACTAAAGTTTTTACTTGTAGGCAATTTTGTAATTATTTTTAAAATGTTAGGGGGATTTAATTTTTTAATATGGGCCCGTTGTGCGATGAGGGCAATTTACTTGCTTTATGTGGCATTGGTGGCATGGTGGGTAGAGGGAACTTTTGTTTTGAACATCTATTTAAGCATTGGTAGTTGGGGTGTTAGAAGTTGTGTTTTAGTGTTTCTTACTTTTGAGGTGGTTTGAACTTTTTTTATAGGCTGCTAAGATTTTTTTTGTTGGAGTGTAATTGGCTTTAGACCTGTAGCTTTGACTTTAGACTTAGTGGTCAGTTTTGGGTTTTACTAGGTACATTTTGCTAAAGGCTTTAAGACAGACTATGCCTCTTGACTATAGAGTAGAGCATGTCTTTTATATTTGGTTTTGTCTTGATTTGGCTAAGGGCTATTTCATGAGTGATTTTTTGCTTAATTTGGGTAAAGGCTTGTTTAGGGCTTTATCGGAAAGTGACTTTTTTGTGGGAAATTAGGTAGAGAGGGCTTACAGTTTGGCTGTATTTACAAATATGTATTCTTTAAGAGCTTATGGCACTTAAGAAAGCTTGTGGGAATTTTTTGTTGGTTGGTGGAGATATTGCTATGAATTTGTTGACAATATTGGTGGGAATTTGAAGCTGTCTATTTTGCTACTTTATTCTTAGGAATTGGTTTTTTTGGGTAGGTTTT
This sequence comes from Tychaedon coryphoeus, assembly GCA_013398595.1. Taxonomy (NCBI): domain Eukaryota; kingdom Metazoa; phylum Chordata; class Aves; order Passeriformes; family Muscicapidae; genus Tychaedon; species Tychaedon coryphoeus. The sequence continues at coordinate 15,569 of WBND01002212.1, read as the reverse complement.
TTAACTTTGTTTTTCTTAATGGCGAAATTGGCTTTTAGAAGAATTTGAATGACATTTTTTCTTTTTTTAAACACTGTTGTGTTCTTTTACGCAATGATGTTATTGATGTACTGTAGATGTTTTGGAGCTTTACTTTTTTTTAGTGTAGTCTGAATTAGTCTATAGTAGTAGGTAAGATTGTGTTTTACTCTTGAAGCAATTGGTTCTAGGTGTATTGCACTCTTCTCTATGTAAAGGTAAATTGAGGCCTGCATTCTGTTGCTAGAAGAATGGAGAAAAATGCATTGGCAATATCAATAGTGGCATATTACTTTGTTGCTTTGGACTCTACTTTGTACTGGAGCTTTAATATATCTGGAGCAGCAGCGCTAAATGGTGGAGTTAGTTTATTTAAGCTACAGTAGTCTACAGTCAATTTTTCTTCTCTTAGATTTGCTCACAGGCCAAATGGGACTGTTGAAGAGTGAGGGGGTAGTGTTAACTACTCTTTGGCTTTTTAGTTTATGGATTATCTTATGAATGGGAATTATAGCATCTTGAGTTGTATTGTTGGTGGTGTATTGTTGAAGTGGCAATTGGTATTTGTTGCTTTTCTCTTTTTAGAAATTTTATTGTAGATGGGTTTTTTGATAGTTTAGGCAATGTGTTTAACTGCTTGATGCTTTTTCTTTCTTTAGCTGCTCTCTTAAACACCGACCTGAGTTTTTTTGGGTCTTTGAAATAGCTACTTTGGAGGAAGTCTATGCTTAAAATGCATGGGGCTTTTGGGACAGGCACAATAGGGGTTTCTTCTACTTATTTCTAGTTAAGCTCATATTGGCTTTTACTAAAGTAAAATTTTGTGATCCCCCGTCATGCTAGCAAGAGAAACAGATTCTGCCCCCACATGTCTTGATGGGATCAATGTGTACTGTGCACTAGTGTCAACTAAGATTTCATATTTTTGTGGTTTTGATGTGTTAGGCTAACAAATCTACACAGTTTAAAAAACATGGTTTTTCTTAGCCTCTACTTGGCTAAAGGCAGAACCCCTCTAAGCCTGGTTATCTTTTTTTTTTTCTGAGCATATGTCTTGGAGGTTCCTTCAAGGGGATTGGACATATCATTATCATACTCGGCAGCTCAGCTATGGGCAATTGGAGCTATTTTTTTGGGGTTTTTTTGGTGGAACTTCTTTGAGTCTTGTCTTTTAATTTAAGTACTTGTTGTGCTAGACCAGCAGTACCTTTTCTATCTTATCTTTTTATGTTTTTTCTACAATTACGCAGGAAAAACTACAGCTCAGTTTGTGGAGCGTACCTTCTCTCCCTATCTGGGGATGTCTGTGTTTGGTATTAGAACTTCTGATCTGTACGGCTGAGATTTGGAGAAAGCTTTCTTTAATTTCCTCTTTAATCTATTTTTTGATAATTTAATTATTTTATTTTATTTTATCTTCTAATTTTTGTAGACGTGTTTTTACATTTGTCATTTTTGCATGTGTTGGGTTAGGCACGGTATCTGCATATGTTTGGAGCTTCTTTGTTATATTAAACACAGTCTCCTCCCTGTCATTTTGCTTCATTATTGCTAAAGCAGAAGCATATTCTTGTGGTAACAGACTCATAGCACTGTGGATTTAATTAGCATATGCAGTTTGATAATCAAGATGCCTTGGCAAGAGCAAATAGAGCTTTGAAGATTACAAGAAGATTGGATCAAGACTGGCTGACAGGAAAGAAGATTTAACTAAGTAGAAATGTAAAGTTTGTCTGTGTGATGTTTAATCCAATGAATGTAGTAAAAAATTACTAGTCTTACTAAAAAATTATATATAAGCATATGTAGCTCACAGTTAAATTTGGATTCTGATCACAAATCAGTAGTCCCTGTCTCTCTCTCAGTCATCGATAACTGATGCTCCTGTGTGAGGAGAAGAACTGGCCTACCTGGCGGCAATCAGTGAGCCCCCAGAACTGATCATATTGGTGAGAGAACTGTGTCTGGGCCCACAGTCACCTGTCCTGCTGTGATGTGACAGGTGAGCCAGGGGAACTGAACTATGGGACAGAATATGTTTGAGAAGAGAGATGATAATAAAACCATGCTTGCTCTTCTAGGCAAGCATGGCTTCCCCATCCCAAAGCACGACCTTAAGTCACTTCTACGATGGGTATCATGCATGTTTCCCGATACCACCCCTTCTATTTTCACCCTCTGCTACTGGGACAAGGTCAGCATTTTGGTCTACGACCTGGCCACTCTCCCTGGTCATGAGCCAGAGTTACAAATGCTTCCTGCACGGAGGGCAGTCAGGGACACGATTAAAAAGCAGGAGGGGAGTGAGGCTGCCTGTGAAACTACCTCTAAGATGGCTGTAACAACCGTGCCGAACCAAGACCTGCCCAGGTCGAGTTCCCCGTCCCCCGTCTGCACGCCCTCCCTGACGAGTCCCACCGCTAGATCACCCCAGAGCCACTGAACGCTTACTGCTTATATGGTGGACACTGACTCTAGCAGTGACGGGGAACTCAACCTTTTCGACCCCAGTCTCAAAAAAGATCCAGACTTATTCCCTACGGATACGTGTAATAATTGGTTAAGGATAAAAAAGAAAGCCCTTAAGGACAAAAAAGAAAGCCCTTAAGGACAGAGACTGATACTGCGGCAGAAATCTTTGTGGCCCCTCTGTGACTAGGCCCGAGGGGGGAAAACCCACAATGGGAGCCTTTGGGGCACTCAGAAATTAAGGAACTGCACGGTACTGTGGCAGAATATGGCTTGGGATCTTACTTCAGAAATTTATTAAGAGCAACTTTCACTACTCACCTCATGACTCTTCATGACATTAATTAATTGGCAAATCTTTGGCTTACACCGACTCAATATGCAATATTCATGGCACAATGGAAAAAAAGACTGGAGAACATAATAGTCACATATGCAGGGCACGCTAACCAAGCCCTGGTAGCCTTCACCATTGACCACCTAGCGGGGGAGGGAGTGCATACCAATCCTAATGGGCAAGCCACTTTACCAAGAGAGGCCCTCGAGGGAATCACAGAGGAAGTCTGTCTAGCTTTTCTTAAAATTCCTGATGCCAGAACCCCGAAACAGTCCTTCATAAATATTAAACAGGCTCCTCAGGAGCCCTATATGCAGTTTATGGACAGATTAAAACAAACACTGGAGAGACAAATTGATAAAGGGAGGTTATACTCCTTAAGCTGGCCATGGAAAATTCAAATGAAGACTGTAAGTGCCTCTTGAAATCCCTGCCCCCTGAACCTGAGCCCACATTGCTTCAAATGATAGAAGCCTGTAACCTCTTGGGAACATTGCAGCACACCACGGCAGTCACCTATCAGGCCGTGGGGCAAGGCATAGCTGACGCTTTTGCTGCCCTCAATTTAGTCCCCAAAAAGCAGGCAGTTTGGTTGCGGGGAACTCGAGCACATTAAAAGAGACGAAAACCCAAGACCCTGGATATGTGCCCCCTCTGTCAGAAAGTCCTTCATTTCACTAATCAATGCCACTTTAAGTTTCACCAGAATGGCCAGCCTTTGGAGCAGGGAAACTTCTTTTGGAGCGCAGGGCTGTGACACATGCAGACACAAATCCTACAGCTGATGCAGCAACCAGGAGCAACTTTCAGCTTTCAACCAGCCCAGTCCTCACCCACGGGACTGTTGCCGACCTATGTGCAGCCACCACGGGCAGCACAGGACTGGACATATCAACCAATAACACAGTAAAGTTGTCTAAAAGCACAGTTTTTTGTCTCCCTACAGGAACCTACGGACTCTTGGAACCCGGTTACCACTCCTTGCTCATAGGTAGATCATCTACCTCGATAACAGGATTGTTTGTGCTGCCAGGAATCATTGACTCTGACTCGGTTGGGGAGATTAAGATCATGGCTTGGACCCCCCAGCCGCCCTGTGTAGTCCTGGTCAGGACCAATATAGCCCAACTCATACCTTTCCCAGAGGGACTCCTATCTGCCCCCCCGAAAGCTGAGCAGAGGGAAGGCAGGTTTGGTTCCACAGGGGTCCCACAAATTCTTGTATTACATCTCAGCTTCCCACATGCCAATGCAAAGTGACTCTGAAAGGCAGGGACATAGTCTTTACAGCCCTTATTGACACTGGTGCACACTGTAACTGTTATCTCTAAAAACCAATGGCCCAGTGATTGGCCATGAACGACTGTGCCTCAGATGCTCTCAGGCATGGAGGGGAATAGTCAACGCCTGCAGAGAAAATCCTTGGTTCTAATTACAGGACCTGAGGGTCAGATTGTTAGAGTAAAACCTTTTGTGTTGTCTGTCCCCCTGGTTTTGTGAAGGAGGGATGTGTTGACTCAGTGGGGAATTTTTATGCAGTCAAATTTTGCATAGGGGTCACTGGAACCCTCGGCACCCTCAAACTGACTTGGAAAACCTCTGACCCTGTGTGGGTGAGTCAGTGGCCCCTATCATTGCATATTAGCAGAATTGGTTCAACAACAGCTCCAGAAAGGGCGTATAGTCCCTTCTACCAGCCCTTGGAATTCCCCTGTGTTTGTTATTAAAAAATAAATGGGCAAGTGGTGTTTGCTCCAAGACCTCCGCAAAATTGATTCTGTAATGGAGGAAATGGGAGCCCTGCAGCCTGGGGTCCCCTCTCCTACCATGATCCCTCGAAATTGACATTTGACAGTCATTGATTTAAAGGATTGTTTTTTCGACATTGCTTTGCATCTTGATGATGCTCCAAAATTTGCTTTTTCAGTTCCTACCACAAATATCAGCGATATCACTGGACTCTTTTACCTCAGGGCATGAAGAACTCTCCTACTCTTTGCCAGTGGTATGTTGCTAAGGTCCTTAATCCTGTTCGTCAACAAATGCCTGTTGTTCTTTTGTATCATTAAGTGGATGATATTCTAGTAGCAATTGAGCAACAGGAGATCATGGAGAAAGCCTTAGCTCTTGTCACCAAAGCTGTGAATCAGGCAGGGCTTTGCATTGCTTCTGAAAAGATACAAAAACACCCTCCATGGAGGTATTTGGGATGGCACATTGGAGTCCACTCAATTTCTCCCCAAAATCTACAAATTCAGACCAGCATTCGCACCTTACATGATGCACAAAAACTTTTGAAAGCGATTAACTGGGTGCGATCCTTGTTAGGAATCCCAAATGCAGACTTGAGTCACTTGTTTGAACTCCTAAAAGGAGACTCAGATCTTTTATCACCGAGATGACTGTCACAATCCGCTCAACACAAGTGGGAGTCGTGTTGGTTTGTTTGACTTCAGGGTGCAAAAGATACACAGAAAGGGACTAAAGTTTTTATTCAACAGCAACAGAAATTCACTTTTTTTGAGTGCCAACAACTCAGTTTTGCGATAGAGGGGAGAGATATAAAGGAAACAAAGTAAAGGGAGAGAGAGAGAGAGAAAGAGGGGGATGGGCAATAGCTACCAATAGATCGGATGTGTCCTCGTGGTCTAGCCAATAGAGAGGTCTTCCTTCTGTGGGGAGATCTCAAAAGTCTTTTCAGAAAGCCATCTTTTTATAGTCTTTTTCAAAGCGAGTGGCTTCTGGCCAAAAGGTGGGGAGATTTATGGACTATTGTGCCAAGACCTGTGGCTCCGAGAAGCAGGTGCAGAAACACGGCACGGTCTGTTCAAAAGCAGTGTACCGTGACATGGCAAGCACAACCTGCACATAGTCACTTGGCAAGCATCCACCTCCACCAGGCCAGAACTCCTGTCCAGAGCAAGTGGTGGGGTCCTTGGGGTCTTATTGTCAGTTCTTACTGCAGTCATGAGGCAGATCAGGTAAACTTCGGACTCTCTCTTACAACGACTCAATTCACAGGCTCAGAAAGCACTGCAGGGTGTTTGTGAAGCCTTAGCAAGCCAACAGACTGCACTCTGGGGACCTGAGCTGCCTTTCCTTTTAATAATCTTGAGCCCAGTAAAACAGCCCCACACTTTGATATTTCAATGGGACTCAAATGCCCCAGACCCTTTGCTTGTCATTGAATGGATTTTTTTGCCACACCAAGAGACCAAAACCATCAGTACCCAACAAGAAATGATGGCACAACTGGTTGTTAAAGCCTAGCAGAGACTCACTTCTCTTGCAGGAGTGGATTTTTCCACTATTTCTGTGCCTCTTTAACACCTTTTATTTGGATTGAATATTTCAGGAATCTGAGGCTATTCAGATGGCCTTTGCTGAATTCAGTGGACAAATCTCAATACACCCTCCAAAACATAAGCTTTTAACCCCTGTATTTCAATTGATAGAAAAACCAAAGAGAAGAGAGGTTCCACTTAAAGCCTTAACAGTATTCACAGATGGTTCTGGTCCCTCTCATAAATCAGTGGTGGTATGGAGAGACCCCTCTTCTGGTACCTGGAAATCAGATGTGTCCACAGTTGAAGGATCTCCCCAAATTGTTGAACTAGCTGCTGTTGTCAGAGCTTTTCAAAAATTTTCTGATCCCTTTAATTTGGTTACAGATTCAGCTTATGTTTCAGGAATTGTGATGAGAGCTGAAGAATCAGTTTTGAAAGAGATTGAAAATTCACAACTCTTTTATTGGTTGCAGCTTCCTTGTTTCTTCCTTAGAAAATAGAACATCTTATTTTGTTATTCATATTCGATTGCATACAACCCTTCCCAGACTTTTGGTTGAAGGGAACAGGCAGGCTGATCTTTTAACAATGCCTGTACAAAATCCTGTCCTACCTAATAAGATGGAGCAGGCTACATTGAGCCATTCCTTTTTTCACCAGAACGCTGCCGCTTCAATTCAAAACTTTGGCATTACTAAAGCCCAAGCTTCAGAAATTATCGCTCTTTGTCCTTATTGCCAAAGGTGCTCTCTCCCCTCTGTTGCAGGAGGTGTTATTCCCAGGGGGCTTCAAAGCCTTCAAATCTGGCAATCAGACGTTGCACATTTGTCTGAGTTTGGCAGTTTAAAATACATTCATTCCTCTATTGACACATTTTCTGGTGCTCTTTTTGCATCAGCCCATTCAGGGGAAACAGCTAAAGATGTCTGTAGACACTTTCCTGCTGCTTTTGCAACTCTTGGTATACCTTCTGAGGTGAAGAGATAACGGCTCAGCTTATACTTCCCATCGAGCTGCTGCCTTTTTTGCTCTATGGGGAATTACTCACAAAACAGGTATTTTTCATTCCCCAACAGGCCAATCTATCATTGAACGGGCTCGCGGCTCCCTCAAGAGTCTCTTAATACAACAGAAAGGGGGAGTTGAGATGGCACCCCTGCTGAGAGACTGCAGAAAGCCCTTTATGTTTTTAACTTTTTGAATTGTTCTTTGATGGACCTCAACCCACAATTTATTAGACATTTTAATTGTAATTCACAATTGCAACAAAAGCAAAACCCCCCTTTTTAAGTAAAGGACCCAGAATCCAGTAAGGTATTGGGGCCTTATTCTTTGATCACCTGGGGAAGAGGCTTTTCATGTGTCTCCACAGAGAATGGTCCCACGTGGATTCCAGCAAACAATGTGAAGCCATTTTGAGAACTGTTGACTGCATCACCTGAGGACCCACCTTTAATACCAATATTGGAGGAGGACCCTTGTGAACAGGACCTCGCCACAACATAAGCACCTTTTAACTCTAGCAAATTTATGCCCTTGGGAAAATGGTTTGGATTACCTAAGTGTATCAGGGTTTACAGGTATAGGTTGTCCCAACTGGGGGAACCGGTACTCCATACATCACACACAAATTCAACAGTTAGTGTGTGGGTATAAGTTTGGTTTACCTGTACAGTTGGAAATTACTCCAGAGAAGTCGCTTATTGCCACTGAGAATAAGGAAAAACAATGACTTCCCAAATATTATGGTATTTACTGGGAATTGTTTCTTGTGCTCAAATCTGGTCTGTTAACCAAACAAAAACAAATGTCTGGGTAACCTTAGCAAATGTTACAGGACAAGATACATTGTGTTTGGCCACTGCATCCCCTGATAATCCCTTTTCAACCTGCCTTGTTGCTTTGCCTCTAGACAACTGGCCTTGCATGACTCAGGTGAATACAATGATGCAAAACAACAATCATGCTGACACCTGGGACCAATGGACCCCTTATTTTTCCCTGGCGTCCCTTGAGCCTCAAGAGTTAGAACTTTTGGACTCAGTGAAAACGGATCTTTGTGTAAGGTTGAATTATTCTGGGAAAAACCAGTCTAAGGCTTGGGATGTTTCCCCTCACCACCCTGTGTATAAAAATGCAAACACTTGGTGTAATTATACATCTGGGGTAATTTCTCACTCCACCAATGCTCCTTTACTTTCACCTTCTGGAGTATTTTTAATTTGTGGGAATAGGGCTTGGCCTCCCATCCCATCGCACATTAAAGGAGGACCATATGGCCTTGGACGATTATCCCTTTTAACCCCAAACATGTTCATGGTCTTTCAACATAAGTATCCCTCTAGAATTAAGACAACCTTACATGTTTTTGACAAAGATTGTGCTGACCAGTTTGATTTTTGATCTAAGGGACAGCGATGGGCAGCATCATTTTTCACCCCTGGTGTAGCAGCAGCAAAAGCCTTAAGTTTACTTAACCGTTTAGGCTGTTGTCTAGCTAAACTAATGCTACATCCTTAGCATTTAACGGACTTTTAACCAATGTTGATTCTGTTAGACACGCTATTTTGCAAAATAGGGCAGCGATAGATTTTTTGCTTTTGGCACGGGGACATGGATGTGAAGAATTCGATGGAATGTGTTATATGAACCTGTCTGACCACTCCCAGTCAATCCATGCCAGCATTCAAGTCCTGAAATATGTGTAAACAAACTACCAGTAGATGACTGGTATGATTGGCTAAATCGACTCCTGGGAGACTGGGGACTCAGTGGCTGGGTTAGGAATTTGGTTAAAGTAGACTTATATGTATTAGGTATTATATTATGCATTGTAGTAGTTATTCCTTGTATTTGACAGTGTGTGAAAAATTTAATAAACAAGTCACTTAAGAGCGTATTTTTGACTGAAAGGAATGGGGGAGATGTGGTAACTGAGACTGAGAACACTGTGGATTTAATTAGCATATGCAGTTTGATAACCAAGATGCCTTGGCAAGAGCAAATAGAGCTTTGAAGATTACAAGAAGATTGGATCAAGACTGGCTGACAGAAAAGAAGTAGAAATGTAAAGTTTGTCTGTGTGGTGTTTAATCCAATGAATGTAGTAAAAAATTACTACCCTTCCTGAAAATAATACATAAGCATATGTAGCGCACAGTAAAATTCGGATTCTGATCACGAATCAGTAGTCTCCGTCTGTCTCTCAATTGTGGATATATTCTTGTGGCCCAAGTTGTATATATTTTTGCTACATCACAGATGTACATGGTACTAAGTCTGGATTCTTAGTTGTTAGGTTATTTGAGAAGATAATCTTTGTTACTGCCATTTCTTTTAAGCGTTGAATCTTTTGTTTTATGGTGTTCTCTTGGTTTTGTTGCATAGAGATCATTTGCACACAGATATCTCTGGTGGAGATGGCTTTGTCCAGGGAACACCCAAACGATAAAGAGCCCGATAAGCACCCATAATTAAGATAGCCAGAGCCATCAAGAAAAATACATCTGAATGCCTGTTTCCAGTAAACCAAAATCTGCAAGTAACATCTCAATTCCACCTTCCTGTAAAACCTGAACCTGCCTTCATTAGAATCCATCATCTCCCAGAATATGGTTTTGTCCAGCCCAACACGGTGAAAGAAAACCACATGAATATGCTGAAGGACAAGAGAGGACAAAGACCTCCGCCCCGGGCTAAAAAAAAACTGTATAAAAACCGGACTCACCAAAGCTGTTTTGTGAACATTGGGGGATCTGATGCGATAGAGATCAGATCAGAGTATGTTCACCCGGTGCCAACCCTGGGCTCGGTGCAGTTCCTTTTTTGATTGTGACTATCAAGGACCGTATTTCAGTCGCAAAATAAATATCGCTTATTTTAATCATATTTAATTCGGCTTGATCTCGTTTTTATCTATAACAATCTTGGTGACCTCGACGTGATTCTGATTTGGGGGTCCGGGGAGCCCCTTTTCTGCTCAGGGGGCGCCCTGCTGATTTCAGCTGCCTGACAGAATTGGGAAAGTTGTTGGAACCAGTCAGAATCTTGAACTAAAAGCCAGAGCCACAATCAAAAAGAAAAGGAATGGGCCCAGAGCTCTTGGAAAAAGCCACGGCGAAGTTTTTTTCACTCACAAAATTCTACGTGCAAGAAGAACTCACGCAGGAAAAGGAACCGTGAGTATTGAGTGGTTGAGTGAGGAGTGATCGGGCACGTGTGTGAGACATAATCTTATCACGAAGCGAGTGTGGACCCCGACACAGCATTTCCATTGTCCCGCGAAGGACGTGGTTGGGCGAGGGGGAAGCGAACGTAACGTGGTTGTTCTCTCTTGCTCATGTGAAAAGCCTAAAACTCGGCGAAGTTTTGGGGGTCGATCACAAACGGGGATCAGAAGGGAAGGTACGTTCTCGGGTATTGAGAAACTGGTAAACCTTTTGGATCTGGGGACTTGGTAAAAGTCCAGGAAAAGGGAGAGCTCGCTACCTTTCGAAAGGTTCACGGAACGGTTCTCTGTGAGGCTAAGTAGACTGATAAATTAAATAAAAAGAAAAATAAATTAAAAACTATTACGGTACCGCTAAAATCCTAAAAAGAAGTCATCTGGACGAGTCAGGCGTAAAACCAAGGTAAGGAAATTTTCGGTTCATTTAAGGATGGGGCAGAAAAAGAGCAAGATTCAGGAAAAAAAGCTCCAAAAAAGATCTTAAAGGCGCAAGGGGACAAATTGCCAAAAATCCCAAGGGATAGCCTGCTGGGATGGATGCTGGAACATTGGGAGGAGTGTCCCGGTGTTGCCTTTAGGTGCTGGAACAGAGATCACAGGAGTTAGGGGAGATAAAACAGGTATTTATTGAAAGGCCTCCAAAGGCCAAACCCTGGCAGCCACAGTGCCACAGCGTGGCCCCTGCCCTGTCCGAGTGGCTCTCAGATGGAAGTGAAAGAGGGCTTGGTCACATGGTTTTACACTTTTATAAACTTTGGTCCATTTACATACAGTGGTCGACCATCCAATTAATAATCTCAATTTGTAAGATGTCATTTCCCTTTTCTCCTGGCCGACCCGCCCTCCTCTTCTCATGTTGTTTATACTTAAGGCCTAGAGTTTGAAGACAACTGTCCTTGAGTCCATAGCTGGTATCAGGCTACTGTGTCTTCACCACCCCAAGCACAACAGAGCACACTCAAGCAGAACAGAAAACTCTCAGATCTTAAGGCATCATTTCCCCCCTCTAGAGGCTTGACAAGGCCTCTATACCTTGTCAAGTCTCTATTCTAAATTTCACTAACAACAAAAACTTAATAACTTATCAGTGTCTAACAATAATAATATAAATATTTAACATTAGATAGGTATCTAATAACAAATACATACTAATAAACAAACTTAATAACAATAAACAAATTACAAGGACAGTATTTTGCATAATTAAATATTATTTAAAGAAAAACAGCAATTAAACATAGAATAGAAATGTAGAAAAGGAATCACTCAAAATATGCCATCATTTACATTTGTCTTTTTTGTCAAAATTGCTCAGGAGCAAAGGCTTTTAATTTTGAAGTTATTATTATATCAGGAGAGCATTAGATGTTTATCAAAACATCTTTTCTTTTAGACTTTTGCATTCTAGTCTGCTGCATCGGGCAGCTACAAACTTTTCCTTTTTCCTGCCCCAAAAATCAGCTTAATGATGAAGTTCCTAAAAGGAACCCAAAGCTCAAGTCCTAGGTGAGAACTAAGACCAAGAAATGCTCGGAGGCCATGAGGGGGGTGGAGGAAGCCTTCCACCCCATCCCAGCCAAGCTGATCCAGCTGAGGCAGCACTTGCAGGACTTGCACCTGCACCGGAACAGCAGCGAGAGCGCATAGATGAATGCAGGGAGTCCAGCAACAGAAAAAGTGAAATGGGTGATTCTCAATGGGTAATTGAGATGCAGAAAAGATGTTCTAATAAATATCCAATGCTCTGCTTGCCGCAAGTTGCATCTGCAGCTGAGGTTTCTTTCCTAGGACCCGCTTGTGAGACAGAAAGCTTTCACTAGGCAGCNGGACCCGCTTGTGAGACAGAAAGCTTTCACTAGGCAGCACCCCAGATGGGACTCAGAACTAGTGCAAATACTAGCAGTAGATTTAGGTGATCACCTCAAACATATATCCACATCTACAGCACAGAAGCACCTTACAAACTGCAGGATTTGATGTTTGAGATGAGTACACACTCTCGCTGGGCTGCAAAAATCTGGGGGAGACATATAAATATCCACATCTGTAGCACGGAAACATTTTACGAACTACAGGATCTAATGTTTATCTGATGAGACACGTCCACTATGTTTACTATCATAAAGTTGCTACTGATAAATACTTCATGCCTGGGTCTGCAGTGCTGCCCCATTTGACACACCAGGGGGAGCACTGACAGTACTCCACAAGCCCTGAGTCTTTGTGCATTCCCCCTTAGGCCCATTTTGTTTCAGTGCTGGCCTAGCCCTGCTGCTCTGAGGTCTGTGGCTCTGACCCCTCTTGTTCCCCTCCTGCCAGACTGCTCCCGGGAGAGGAGGGGAGGAACAGCCCATAGCACAGGACAGCCTCACTGCAGATAATTTAGTCTGCCTGGGTAAGTGAAAGCAGCACAACAGCTCTAACAGAGGCTCACTGTCGTTCGTGTACCAGTGGCCTTTGCTCTACTTCAATAGTCAGAACTTACAACAAAGTCTTTCAATAATTGGCAAATTTTACAGTGATACCTACAGATTATGGTAGCAACTTGTGCAAGAACAGTAAACAATATCTGACTGGTATTATTTAACTAAGAAATCTAACCATATATTATAGTTCTAAACTTAAATACAAAGTAGAATTATTTAATGACATATTTGGGATTAAGTCCCAGAGTTCGTAGATGAGTTAGCCAGTCAATGTCATTCACCAGGTTCCAATTGTTACTGTTTTGTTTTTGCTGAGCCCAGACAACTCGAAATCTTGCTTGATGCCAGGGTGGCCCTAGAAGTAGGGGGCGAAGGAGACCTCGAGACAGGCCTCGATGATGGCCCTGCTGGTGACTCATACGTAGGCCCAGCAGTGGGTAGTGCGGTGGGTGCGGAGCTGCTAACCAGCCAGTGCGCGCAGGCAGTCGCTGCAGCCGTCCACCAGCACGAAGGTGGACGCGGGCCCGCAGAGCACGGTGCATCTCCGGCAATTGCACACCTGCAGAGTATCAGGGTTGCTGCGGAGCCGCGCCCGGCAGCGGCGCAGCTCCAACAGCAGCATACCTCACTGCAGCAGCTCTAGTTCTCCGCCCTGGGTGCCGCTGACCTTGTACAGCGGCGATCCGCCTTCGGCGAGGCCGGGGCCGGGCGCGGCGAGCTCGGCGGGGCGCGGGGCGCCGTTCAGGGCCACTTCTTTCTTGGGGACGCGGAAGACGAATTTCTTCTTTGGCTGCAGCTGCTGCTGTTCTGCTGCTGTTTCACACCCTGTTACCACCCCGCTTCCCGTGCCTCTCCTCGCCCACTTCTGCGGGGCTGTGGGAGGAGGGGACGCGCCCTGTCCTTCGGGGTTGCCATGGTAGCTAACAAGCCTAAGTGCAGAGGAGGCGCCTCCTGCCTTATGGGCGGTTCTCTCTCCGCCTTTGTGAAAGGCCCTGTCCCTCGGCCCCCCCTCTTGGGGCAGCACTGAGGGCTGCACACACTGGCTATCTCCTCCCTCTTTCCCGACCCCCATGGGTGGTGCCGGAGACAGCAGCGGGGGCAGCCTGCATGGCTGCTGGGGCCCGCCTTCCTCCTGCACTGACTGGGGCCTTGCATGAGCCGTGTCCCCCCTTTCCCCCCTTTGCGGGGTTGCGGGAGGAGGGGCCGCGCCCAGCGAGGCCTGGACTGATTCTGCTTTAATGGCAGGCACAACTAGGTCTATCTCTGCTTTCTCTGTCCTATTGAAAGTTGGTTCTTTCTCTTTATCCTGGTCCAGCTCACATGCTAATACCAGGAAAAGCCGGGCATATTTTAGCCCTTCAAAAAATTTATCTCTACGTATTTGGGATATTAGACTTGATATTAATTTTCGATTTAAACTTCCAAACTTAGGCCGGGTTTCTCCATTATGCAATTCATACACTGGCCAGATTTTTTCCGAAAGTCTAATAAGTTTAGGTTTTGACAGCCTAGACTCCTTTCCAATCAGATTTGCCCAGCTTTTCAATATTAGCCCCAAAGGGCTATCTCTTGGAATACTATTATTATCAGATTCAGATGAAGATGTACAACCCATTCTGATATCCTAAAATATGCACAAAAGCACAAACAGTCGGGATTTGAACCCACGACCCTCTGAGCCACAGCACAGACATTAACTAACTGCACCACTCTTTGGCTCAAAGCCAAGAGCACTGCAATTCAAACCTGCTCTTTATGAAGGCATTCCTTCTTACAGATAAAGAGCGGAATTGTTGCGCTGAGGTTCCAAACAAGTTCACACTTTACAAAATTACAAATTACAAATTACAAATTCTCTTAGCACCTAAGCCAGATGCTAAACAAACAGAATACCCTTTTATCCCTCCCCTCACTTGTCTCTGTTCCCAGGGTTCTTGCCTCTGATATCTCTGGACTCTGCTGGGTCTTTCCAGGGCTGTTGGCCTCAGTCCAGGGATTTTCCAAATGCCTCCTTCTCCTGCCTGGCTTGCTAAATCTCTTTCCTTTAAGAGAAGTACCGCCTCTAGAGTTATCAGTTTTGAAAACGTACTCATTAGCACCGGGGATGTGAGAACTTTTAAGAAAGAAATGGGTAGCTTTAAAATTAGAGGTGTCAGAGGCTTTTTAATTTAGGGTCCAGAACATCTAAGAAGCCTTTGATAAAGCTAAAGGTAGGACCCTAAAAACAAAAATTAATATTTTTAGTAAATTCAGAAGATGAAAGAAATATTGTTCAGCAGTTGCCCCCAAGATGTACCAAAGTAAAGATACTATAGTAATTATTGGGGTAAGAGGAGAGCCCGTCAGGGTTCCTGTTGTTAAATATGTAAAAAAATAAAGTCAGAAACTAAGTTTTGTTTAAGAAATATACTGTCAAAGAAACAAATTATAACTTGCTAAGAAGAGATCTGACAGTGGCTGCAAGCTAGTGCAGAGTCTGGGAGCTGTAAATGGGAACACTAAGACATTGTTTCCCATTCAAACCCATATACTTCGTTAAGTAAAGTTTTCTCCTGAAAATACCTAATATAGTGTGATAAATTTGAAAGAGGTGTGTTGGACCTGCCCCCTGGCCAGGGATGGTGGGGACTGCTTTGCTTTTTGGTGGGAGATGAATAGGAAGCAATGGTGTGGACGGGCTTCTTTGCCCCAAGAATTTGTGAACTTGTGAGGCCTGTTCGGCCTTAAACAGTTGCTGAGGCAGTTTGTGCTGGTGAAAAGAACCAAATTGTTGCACTAAATAAATAAACTACTAGTGGCAGGTC
>WBND01002210.1:0-20498 GCA_013398595.1 Tychaedon coryphoeus | reverse complement strand
TGTGTGGTTAGATATATTAGTAAAGAGCTGTTACTTCTACCCCTTATCTCTGTCTTAGAGTCCTTGATTTCAAACAATTATAATACTTGGAGGGAGTGAAATTGAATTCTCTATTTCAAAAAGGAGCTTCTGCCTTTATTGGCAGATACCTGTCCTTCAAACCAGGACAATGCACTTGCAATATTTTTACTGTGTGTGGTGATCTCACTAATCAATTTTGTATGCCTGAGAAGGACAGGAATGTTTGCAGTTCGTTAGTCCCATGATTTTCACAAGATAGAGGAAAACTGGAGGCTCTCTGTAGCCAGGAGTGCACTGGACAGACATTCAACATGTAACACAGTAGACAGCCGTAGCAATGGTACACCAGGCAACTTTCATAAGGTGTGTCAAGCAGCTGTACTTTGAAAAAGCATAATGAAAATTACTTTTTATTATGCCCCAAAAAGTTTTGGTAGAAAATTATGCATAATTGAAGTAAAATATTTGCCTATTCTTTGATAGAGATGTGGAAAGCAATAAAAACTCTAGTTTTATTTTGAAAGCAAGCATTTGTTTTGTGTTTCAGGTTTTTTTCCCCTTACTTTGGGTTTTCTTAAATGCTCCTTTCCACCAGCCTCAGCATTTTTGAACTCCTAATACAATTGCATGAATAAAGCTTAGGATCATTTTAAGCATATTTCTTTTGCATTTTCCTTTCCTTACTTTTTGGAGGAAATAAACCCAAAACCAAAGAAGCCCATTCTGTGTAACATTTCCAAAGAGAAACTGAGAAGAAGGCAGCTGTGTAATTTTGTCATTCTGTAACTTTGCCAAAATTAGAGAGGCTTGGAAAGGTACAAAATAAAAGGGGACAATAAAAAGCAACCTCACTCCTATTTTTTATATCTAGGAACAGAAAAGAGAAGGAGCTTTGAAAAATTTTCATTACAGCAATGTTAACTTCTACTCCCCTCCCTCCTCCTGTCTCCCTATGTGATTTTCATATGTTTTATATTCTGGATGCTTTCAGGAAGGAAAGTGAGTTTCAGAAAGTTCTAATGAGAAGCACCTTGGGTACTTTTGTCTCCTGGGAGAGAAGTTTGCTCTGTGCTCCTGCCTTGGCTCCTCCAGCATCACCAAGGGGAGCATCCAGGTTGATTATGCCACTGGGGAAGAGGCTGCTGGGGTTTCATCTGAGTGTTGGACCTGACTTACAAACAAGGGCTAACTAGAGCTAAACAGAGCATTGCAGGCATAGTTGAGCTGAAGGAGAAACGATGTGAATTTAATTTGATTGGGTTGCTAATTGCATGGCTTATGTTTTAGACTCTGTATCATTACAGGGTGGAGGGATGTAAAAGTTGAAGGGGTGAGGAGTTACTCTAGGAGCAAAAGTCCCTGCTGCTTAGGGTTGTTTGCTCACCATTGGAAGATGTGGGAATGGTTCAAGATGCAACATGATTGCTTGGTACAAAAGAGATACTCAACTAAATGTCCAAACTTTGTAGTTTTGCAATCAGTGGAAATGAATTTCTGTTTCTTAATTCTGGGCTGAGGCCACCACCATGGGGAGTCACAACACTCTTCTTGCAAGTTCTTGCTGTATTTTGTGATACGATCTGCACCACATACTCCCCAGACTGTTAAGCATTTCCTTATAATGCATAGGTTAGTGAGAAGAGATTTGTCATCTCTTGACTCTCCTAGACCTTTACAAATTGTAGCAGGAAAAGCACTAGCAGGAATGGGGGCTCCCTGCTGAGCTTCCTGACCAGTGTTTTTAAAGTTAGTATACTTATGATGTGGGAAGTAAATTTACTTTAAATAGGGAGAGCAAGAATGGTTGATGTAGGTTCTGTCCATTGCTTATCAACAAGATTTTCCTGTCTGTGACTGGAGCAAGTCAGCAAGCTGAACATGTCTTGGGAAACCTTTATTATTTAAGAAATTAGTTCTCCATTCTCTTTTTTGTTTGTTTTTCCTGTTTCTGCTGAGCGATTTTCCTCCAAATTATTTTTTTTAGAAGTGTCGTGGAGCTAAACCTTATGACAAATTCTTAAGGATTTGTGATCTGAACAGGATTGCATTCAACAAAACTATTTTTTTTAAAAGCAGATTTAATTTCACGATCTGCCCAACTGTATTTGTCCAGTTCTGTGCAATTTGGATAGTAACATTTGCCATCATGTGTGGTTTTGATCCATGAGAGGCTATTTCTTGTTTGATCCTACTGATTTCAGGGAAAATAGCTCATGTTGCCAGCTTCCTACACTGAAAGCTGCGGAAACAAGGTCCAAATAGATTGGCTAAGCAGGTTCTTTTGACCTAGTAACAGTTTGTTTCACCGATTAATAGAAGGAAAATGGCTTCTGGAGTTAGTTCTGCAGGGAAATGCTCATCTTTGCAGGTGAAACACTTATTCTCTGATTGTCTTATAATCTGATTTCATCAAAGATTCCAGTTTTCTGGTTTCAGCGGGTTGAAATTTTTGGTGAGGAATATAATTTGCCAGGAAACGTGAGCAAGGGGAAGGTGAAAGGACCATGAGCACAGCCCAAACAAGGTACTGGTTTGGACATCTGTGAGCCATGTTTGTTCTGATGTAGGTACTTGTCCTAGGTTACAATGTAAAGATGTGCCCAAAAGTATGTATTCTATCATGTCTGCTGAAACCAGGTGGGGCAGTGATTATTATCTCTGTGAGAGATATCCTCTGCTAATGGGCATCTGTTAAAAAACAGGTGGGCAATGTTCTTTATCTTTCCCATGACCCGTCCTTCCTCCAGGAATATATCTTATGTTAATGGGCCATTGAGTCCCACTGCATGACTGATAAAATTACATCATCCCATTGTGAGATGCTCCATCCAGGGGGAGGAGCCAATCATTTCCTACCTAGATAAAAACTGAGATTTGGAACACCAAGGCAGCCCTCACCCACTGGTTTCCAGAGGGCGAGAGCTACCAGACCTTTCTACGGGATCACTACTTCAACAAGACCACTTCATCTGGACTGCTACCACCACCCAAACTAGCGGAGTGTCAGATTGTATGCTGACTCTGTCAGTGGTTTTTTTCTTTTGTGCTATTGCATGTATTTTATTTTTTTTTCCTATTAAATTGTATTTCTGACTTGGAATCTCTCACTGGTTTTGCTTTCAAACCATTACAGTACTGAAACCGGGCTCTGGATTCAGCATTGCTCTTGTGATACAGGTTCTGCATCTGCTTTGGCTGGGGTGATATACTGTGTGGTGCATTTTTAAGTAGGATATGCCAAAAGTAGAACCATTTATCTTCCTGCCTCTTCCTTCCCTCAGAAGTACTACTTTCAGCCACAGGGCCTTGATCAAAAACAGTTCTGATTTTTCTCCTTTTGTGGTAAGACAGGCAGAAGAATAGGGTGAATATTTGTTGTTTTCAGTCGGATATCTCTCTTTAGGTATTTTTTTTTCCCCTGGGTTGGCTATGTGTTGCAGATTAGAATTCAAAAGGCAGAGTTGACTTTTCTGTCTCAGGATCTGGCAGAAGAGTCCCAGGGTGAGCTGACGTTGTAATGGCCATGGCTGCAGAAAGCTGTTCTATTGTGACAGAGCTGAGTTGTGTGTATGGCCAGCTTATGCAGGCTCAGGGGGTGTGGGTGATGAAGAAAAAAGGTGGACTTACTTTGTCCCTTTGAATAAAACCCCAAAAGTGGGAGCAGACAAAGCAGGGGCATTTTTGCTGCAGAGAGGTAAGATGTTTGGGTAACTTGTCACCCTCTTTGGTTGAACTGCACATGACTGCACCATGGAAATCAGCCTTGTCAGGGACTAAATGTGTGCCTCACTAACTTACAGTATATTCAGACTGACAGGGTTTTCCCAGTTTATTAGACTCATTTGAAGAGGAAGCTGGATGCACTTTGCTAGCACAGCATTTTGGACACCTCTGTCATCTCCAGCCACATTCTTAAACCTGAAAGTAAATTTTTATTTAATATAGGGCTTATTTTTCCTTTCCCAAGTAAGTACAGTACCCAGCTATCTTGGACTCTGAGGCTGCCTTGTCATTTCCCACAGATGTAAGGGTTTCACAGGGTGCTCTTCCCTCAAGCCCCAACAGTAGCTGCTCGCTTCTCCTCATCTCCTGTTCCATAAGCAGCTTCCTGAGTGGACCTGCGAGCCACCCACTCAGTTTCCCTGCAGACCTGTGAGCCACCAACCCAGCCAGTTCATCAAGAGAGAAGGTGCTGTAAACTGGCGATGAAATCTAGCAGAGCCATGTGTTCAGATGAGTTTCACTAGAAGGCAGCTCTGTCTCAGCAGCTCCCAGCAAGGGGCAGATATGGTCACCTCCTCAGGGAAGGCTTTTTGTGGCATGTAGAGCAACAGGATAGTGGGCAAAAATCGGTGTTTTTGAACACTCCTGCTGGACAGATGGTGAAATGTTCCGGTTTGCTTCTTGCATGTAAGGGAGAGTGAGATAAATAGCTGCTGCTTTGGAAGAGTGTGATCGGCAGTGATGAAGTGGAGGAGAAGGCTCCTTTACCTTTACCCATCTAAAGTCTGCATGACAGCAGCAATAATTTGACCCTAAATTCTTGGAGTAAAATTCCCAAAGACTAAAGGTGGGTTAATTTGGGTTGTCTACTTGATCTGTTTACAGAGGAGGTTATCTGAATAGATCTGTCCAGACATTTCTAGAATTTCTCTTTCCCTGGCTATGCCATGCACAGTAGTGCTCAGCTTGGCTGTTCACAGCTGACTAAATCCTTAAGAATGAGTCACTCCTAAATGAAAGGTGACAATGGATATGCAGACATCATCAAGAAGTCAAAAGTGAGATAAAGAATGAGAAAGGCTAAACTAAATGGGAAATGAGCAGTATAAACTTGCAGCTCTTATAAATAGCACTGCACTGAAAGGATGGGTTTTATTTAGAAAAGTAATTCCCAGGGAGAACTTAGATTTTCCTGACCCATAAGTTATTAAGTTGGCATCTGTGAACTTGTCCTTCCTTCCCAGCTGTTAAAAGAGAGACAGGTTGGCACAGGTTAATATTCACCTGGGAGATTCCAGAGACAACATCCCTCTCCATATTCATTGAGGTCGTGGTATTAGTGTCCAAATGATGCTTCTCCCTGTGAGTCAGCCTTGCTGGCCGATGGAGCAGAGGAAAATGGATGGGATGCAACTACTTGTCTCAGGCTTTCAGTGTTAACATCTTGTGTGGTGAAATCCCCCATTGGCTCATGGCTAAATGGAGCACTCCTACTGTGTGTTCTGGCCACAGTGGTTGCTTTCATTCTGGAGGTGACTGTACCTCAGCAGAGACATAGGTTACCCTGGACTTTGTTTACACATTGGTTTGGGGTGGACATTGGCACAATGTCATTGCCTAAGGCAGAGATTTGCAAAGAGCTGAAGGGAGTTAACTGTCCAAGTGCCATTAAAATGCAGTATAATTATAAAATCTCATTAAAATGCCATATAATTAAATAGCTGTATTTTATTTTAGTTATTTATATTTTGTGCAATGCACAGTGATTTTTGTGCATGCATCTCTGTTAGAAGCACTCAGCAAGATGAATCTCCCTCCTGGTGCTGAAAATTAACTGTTTACTTTTTCTAATTTAACAGTATAAAAAGGAATTGTTTTACTATTTAAGAAAGGTAGTATCTCAAGACTTTATTTATCTCTACTTACATTAAAAATCTCTGACATGATCAAAAAGACACATTATTGCTTTTATCTTAAAATAAACAAATCAGACCTTGAGGCAGCCAGGAATCCTGAAATAAAATGAGAAAAGGACCTTCTAGATGAATTTGTGGCGGTGAAGTGGAAGATTATCTAGCGGAGTTGTCATATTGGCTTCCTGTGGCTTTCACTTATAATTGAATTAAATGCAATTTAGCTGTACATAGATAACACAAGCAGAAGGGTGTCTGAACATTGTCTAGTAGCTATGGGAAAAGAAGGAACTGAGACAATTTTACCCATTAATAAATAAAATGGCTTGTGAGGATTGGGTATTTAAATTTCTTCTCTGTGGAAATCTGAAGTCAGAAGCAGAAGGGTGTTGGCAGGGAAAAAGGTTACTGTGTGTGTGAAAGCCATTGGGACCTCAAATGATAATTTGGGCTAAAGGTTATCCTGGGGCATTTTTTTGATCTTTGGTGAAAAGTTATTTTCAAATTGATCCCAGACAGAACTTTATAACACTGTGAAATACCAGCTTTGCAGAATATCTTCCCTTTGGGAGTAATTCATTGTGGCTACTGGGATTTTCTGTTTAAATTTGGTTGGTTGTTTTTTCTTTTCAGTAGTGGTATTTTTACCTCTACTTTTAAAAGCTTAGGAAAAAATGTTCTGCTGGTAAGAAAGATGCAGGGAGGAAGTACTGAACTGGTGAAGAGAGGGTGTTTGCCCCCTTAGCAAAAAACAGTGGTTTGCAGCATGAAGATTTATTAGTTTAGGAAAATACGTAGTATTAAAAGGAGATAGTAGAGCTCAATTTCCTCTCATGCCTTGATCTCACTGATCTCAAAGTAAATGGCTTTAATTTTCTATGCTAATAATGGTCTTATCTCAGTGAAGATAGAGCTTTGGAGTTACCTGAATTATTGATATTGACTTAGACTAAATTATTATCTGTGCTTGAATTATCTTCAGATGTTTTTTTAGGTTGATGTTTGTCTCAAATGCATCTAGAGTATATGGAGAGGCTGCTGCTGGTTTGGTTTGGTTTGGTTTGGTTTGGTTTGGTGGGATTATTTTTTTAGGGTGAGGTACAAGTAAAGTTCTCCCATCCAGGTCCCCTCTATCTTCTCTCTCAGCTTCCTGGATCATCCTTCACAGAGAGCAATGAAAGTTGTCAAATCCCATTTTACCTCACTTCCCTTGGTAGTGCAGATGTCACCTCTCCCAACTGATGGTTGCATTTCCTCCTCTCTGAAGATCTCTCCACCTTCTCCCTTCTGTCAGACACCGACTACTCATCTTCCTTTCCCTCATTCCTACATCTCCACTCTCCTGAATCTGCTTCCAGCCACCCTGCTCAACACTAGGCAGTAGTTCATCCACTCTGGAAGGCAGTGGCAGCTGGGAAGGAGTGAGGAGCCACTTCACTTCTTCAGTCCCATTATCTCACTTGAGCTAACCATAAAGGCTGTTTAGCCTGTTGGGGGAGTCTTTGACCACTGACCATTGGACTTTGACTCTCATGGGGGAAGTTATTCTTCCAAGATCCCCAGTAGAACTTTGTTTTCTTCCGTCTTATCCTGCCTCAAAGCTCTGTCTCACAGCTCTTGCTGGATTATGAAACAAGGAAACATGAGGCAGGGGAGAAGAGGTGGATCCCCACAAGGCAAAGTAGGGTTTCTATGTATTTTTGTAAATATTAGTGCCAACTACTTCTGCTGTGTATTTCAGTTCTTCCAGGAGAGAGGCAGCAGCACTGGGGAGAGCATGGAGAGGCTTATGGAGAACCATACTAACCTTTTGACACTCATTTTTCCCATTCTGTACCCAAAGAGTTGGACACGTAACACATGCAGTGGAGTCAGGTGAGTCTGTGGTGTCACTGTGCATAGAAGAGGAGTATTTGTGTATTTTTTCCTGATTGAAGCAGTCCCTCAAGCAAACAAAAAAAACACCCACTTTTCATTTGTTGTTGTAGAATATTCTTAATACAGCCACCAGTACGCACTGTATGCAAGGTTGCGGTTCATCTTCTGCACAAGTGCAACACAATCTCAGTGTTAGCAGCATTCAGTCTATCAACTCCATGTGTCTTGAGCCAACTGCTGACATAAGGTGCTTTCCACCCCTTTCATTGCCCTTTGTAAAATGTTTTTGAATTTGTTCAGAAACTTGATAAAATAAATATCCTCTGCTCTGTGGCTGGAACGTCTTTGAAGCTGGGCTGTTTTGACCAGGAGCAAGCCATGAGCCTGTGGGTTGATGACCTGTTATGTTTTTGCATCCTATCTGAACTGGGCAGGTACAGAAAAAGTAATCTGCATTATGTTACAGACACCAGGCTGTATGTAAAATTAGGTTCGTTCAAAGCCCAAATTCATACGAGGGACCTGGACACTGTACTAGAAAGCAGAAATATTCTCAGAGTCTGCCCAGCCTACAGACCTTCTCCTTGTAATAAAATTGAGCCAACGTGAACAGTTATGTTGGCCACAGTGGCACTGACAATGTGGGGACGTAAATGTCCGCCATGGGAAGCCTTACATTTTCTTACCACTTCTTTGTTGCTTATCTTCAAAGCTTTATTATTAGTACTAGGTAGCAACCTATGATAGGTTGTTGAAAATATTTACTTATTCATCTCTTAATCTAGATTTGCACATTTGTCTTTGTGCTTACATGATTGGGAATTCAAATTTTGGGATATGTCTGCTTAGCAGCCAGTATTGTATCTAAGTCCTGTTCAACCTCGCCCCCATGCTGAAGAGAAAAAAGGCCAGAGATGTGCTGCCCAGTGGCATAGGAAAGGTCCTGTCCTCCTTGGAAATTACTGGAGTCCTGCTATCAGCTTTTGAAGTGAAGTGTTGTCAGATTACTTGATCAGTCAATAATGAATGCTCATTAATCTATTTTTTGCTTCTTGATGCTTCTTGTCTGATAGCTTGATCAATTTATGATTGCTGTTTTTGTGATAGCCTCCCGCTGCCTTGCTCTTTCATTTTGTTTTAAGAAAGAAGAGAGCAAAAATCGATGAGCCTGTGCTTTCCTGAGCTTTGGGGATGAGGTTTAAATGCCAGATTTTTTTTTTTTGATTTGCATCAGTATTGAAGATCAAACTCTCTTGCAATGTATTCTGTGACAACACTGAAAGTATAAATATAGAAATCACAGACAGTTTCATGGAGACTGAAGGCCTAATATGTGAATAATCTCACCTCCTACTTCATAACAATATCATAGGGAAAAAAAAGATGTATTATACATATCTGCAGTTCTGCTTCCACAGTGTCTAGTCTGAAGAGTAGAGCTCAAGTCTTCCACAAGACTACACAAATAAGGTGCTATAACTTTGTGCTAGCACTTCCTAAGGTTTTGAATCTGCCCTGTAGCCAAGAGTCAAAGCATGCTGATTCTGGGCTTGGAACTTGTGCAATTAGTCAAGGCATAAATCTCACCGGAGTTCATCAGTATTGAGGTGTTTCATGTGCAGATAGTCATGTAGTCCACTTAAAAGGCACAAGTTACCTAATCAACTGTATTTAAAATGGCGCTCTAGTTCTGCTTTGTCCTCAGCAAGCATCTCTGAATCGTAAAATCATTCTGAAAGTGGCAAAATCCAGCTATATTGCCAAATTGTTAAATTAATTATAGAATTGAAGGGGGTCCAGACTACAGAGGCTGAGGTTTTGGGAGTAAGGGGAGGAACAGCCAGACACTCTGGGTTTGGAAAAGAGTCTGACTAAAGCACTTGACCATGGCCAGTTCCTACTATTATGTCCAGAATCCCTCTGTGTGTGTGTGTGTGTGTGTGTGTATATGAAGACAATGTACACATATATGTATATATAAATGTGTATTTGTGGGTGTGTGTATATAAGTTGTAAAACAATCAGAGCACTGTTGAGTGGCAGTTGTATTTCTCCCAGTCTGGGCACTGGTGAGGAAGGAAACAGGGATGATTTTCTGAGGGCAGCAGAGGGGGTGGTTGTGTCCTTGTCACTGCCCAGGGTGTCCCATGAGCTCTGGGTTTACCTGGCACAGAGGGATGCATCCCACTTATCTGTAGGAGGCAGCTGCATCCAGCCCTGGGAATAGGGCTGTTGTTGCCTGTTCTCTGCTGGTTGAGGCATTCCCCATTATGGAACATTCCCTCTGACATCTCTTGCTAGCACAAACCTCTCCCATATATGCTTAAGCTAAAGAGAAAACAAACCCAACCAAATGCTTTTCAGAGTCAGTCCTAATTTTCTGGTGCTGCTTGTCTATCTAGTACAGACAGGACTTTACAAGTGGCTTCCTGAAAAGCACTGGGTGTGTTGCTGTGTTCAGGAATTTTATAAGAACTATTTGCATCAGTGTAACAGCATTTCAGAAAATATCTCCTTTAGATCAATTCAAATGCTGCCAAAATAAATGAATGCGCAGATCAGACAGTGATTCGTGGACAATGCTAATCAACTCCATGTCTGCTGAACTGCAGATTATTCCAGTATTGCTTTCTCAATGCCACAGTCCCACAGGAAAGCTGAAACAGAATGTTGGTCAAAGAGGACCTGAGTTTTTCCTGTGAAAAGCAGGAGCTGCCAAGGCCTAACTGTTGAGAAAGGATTTTAAAATTTTTCTTTATTTTTTAAATTTTTTTTTTTTTCAGATAGAAACCTAGTGAGGCGCACCTGGCTGTCATATTTTTGATTCTAACTAACTTAGAATGCTTTTGTGATGGAGAAGTTGTTAGCTTTGCACAAGCAATCAAACTTCTTGGTTTATGGAAGGAGGAAATAGAGAATTTATCAAGGCTGTGAGATGTAATAGGGAGACAGCTGAAGTGCTTTAGATCTGAGTCTTAAGCTATCTGTAGATGCGGAAAGACTGAGCAACCACTGAGGTCAGAAGTCGTGCCTGAAGAGCAAATCTCTCCTCTAGAGCATTCGTCATCAGCTTATCCCAAAGTGCCTCTTAAATGAGGCTGCTTTCCTAATTTCCCATTCAACAGTTGAGCAAGCAGTCATAGAGAATGACTTGGGGAACAGGCTGACCAGGGTGGAGCTAGGACTTGAAGTTGTTCATCCTGAGATGCAAGAGTAAAGTTATCCTTGGAGTCTCCCTGCCCTTGAGGTTCCCCATTCTGGAGCTATGGAAATTGTCCAGTAAAGATGCTGGAGTAGTTGTGGTGTGTACCTGTGTGCTTGCTCTCTTCAGCCCTTCTGCTTCATAGTCCTCCAAAATGATACCAATATATCAAAGGCTGAATGGTTTTCTGATTATCTTTCTAGGAACTCTTTAGAACAAAGTAGAATAGAATTGAATCAAGTATCACCTTGAAGGGTACCTCAGCTGCTTCTTGTGGCTCTCTGTGGTGGCCAGGATCCCTGAATGCCTTGCACTGTAGGCATGAGTAGTGTTTAACACCCTGTGCTTTTCTGAAGGTACTTTTCTTCCTGATCCAACCCTCATGGGGACATGCTCTTGTCTCATTTTTGTGCATGGAAGCATGGGACTGAGGAATTGTGGAACAAGACAGGAGAATGGATCTCATGCAAAGTTTGAGTTCGGTTTGTGCAGGGTGTCCTAACCAAACCAGCCCAGCCTAACCAAACCATCACTCCACGCTGTAAGCCTGCTTGGTTCTGCCTCCAAGACTTGATTTATGGCCCTGGCCCCTCTAGTCTGGGATTTACTGATGTAATTCCCAAAAGTTTTGGTTGATGGAAAGCCAGAAAGTGATTAGAAGATCTTGCAATGTATCAACAAATCATTCACAGATGAATGTTAATTTATCTGCAATATAAATCACTCTAAATGAAATGGTCTGATTTATCCAGCTTACTTGTAGCAGGAATAACTGACTTAGTGATGCTGAGCCCAGCCATTAATGTACCATGTTCATAAATCACAGTGGGCATGTGTTAAGCTGGGATTTATAAACCCAGTCAGAGTTTCTGACTTCACCCTGTAGCTTTGATGTTGGGCACCTTGAAAGTTGTGTCAGCTGTGAGAAGTATTACCAGGCAGAGGACACTGTTGACATGACCTTAACCAGGGATTTCCTCTCTTGGAGCCTGGGGATGCTCTGCACTTTTGAATTTGGAGATCAGATCAATAATCTTTTGCTTTCCCTTTCTGACTCCCATGTCAGCAGAAAGAAGAGACATGGAGGAGTCCTTTCTCATGATCACATGAGGGAGAAGGGAGGGTGGGGCTTTATGCATCTGCCTGTGGTAATTGCTGGTTTGTTTATTGCCTGCTGCTTTACGTTTAGTGGAGTCTCAGGAGATCAGTGTGGGAAAGAGGGGGACGGGATTTAAAGTGAGAAGAAATCGCTACTGTCCTTCAAGCTGAGTTCCTGAATTATTTAAGATGTGGTGTTTTGCCTTGTAATTCTCACACTGAGGGTAATAGCTTTGTAACTGAACCTGTCAACTGTGCAGAGAACCAAGCATCCTCCCCTAGCCTTAAGGCAAAAATTTTCTTTCAGGTCTATGCTGCACAAGAGTGGTTTTGTGAGATATGAAATACGGGGTGGTTTTGCCCTGTGAAGCTGTGAGCTTTTCATCTTTATACATTTTTATTCTACAGTAATATGGGCTGTAGTGAGCCATAACTGGACAGCTCTATGATAAAGATGTGTAATTTGTGTTTTTCCACCAGGACATCCAAGATGCAGGAGAGTTTCTTGTATGCAGCAGTTGCTTTAAATAAAATTACTTATTTCATTATTGCATGTAGGCATTGCTGTGCTTTTAAAATGGAAGATGGCTTTGGCTGCTGGAACAAAAGAGAATGGTAATTAGATTGAGAATGAAAGCAAACTCTCCCCCATCACACTCTTCCCCAATGCTAGGTAAGGCCAGATGAGGCTTGATTATAATTATAGTGTTATGAGTGATAAATGCATATAATGATGCTTTAAAAATGACCTCTTGCACATAGAGACTTATCGAGTTGTTATCATTGCTATATGTCTAGATTAATCAATCATAAACAGAGCTTTGGGGGGCTGAGGTAGCTCTCTGAATTGAATGTTCTCCTGAGACCCAAAACTGGACAGGTTGACTGAGTTTCTGTGGCTTAACAATCTAGTTTCTCCCTTGCCTGTGGTTTGATCCGGGGTGTGTGATGTTCAGCAGGAGGGGTGGCTGTACAGCCTGTCATTGGGATGAACTTTCCATTTCCCCCAACACGAATGTTTTTCTCAAAAGGATCACAAATTATCTGCCAGTTTCTTGGACTGGGTGCTTGCTCCTGCAACCCCCAGGCACAGCAGTCCTGCCGTGGAAGAAGCTTGCTGGACTCTCTGAAGCAGCAGGTTTTGACAGATTGAGGACATTTCCCAGTTCTCAGGGTTAGTGTTCAGGCTCTGCTGCAGTGTGACCACCTGGACAGCTTCCAGATTGCAGAGGGCCAGTGCAAACCCAGACAGAAATTTTGGTAGTTAGAGGTTGTAGAGGTAAAAAATTGCAATTGTGAAAAAGACTTCTGTGAACAATAACCTGTGTCTGTCACTGAATACTGTTGCAATTTCTAGCATTTACTAGGAACATTCAGTGCCATGGAGAAATATTAATTCTCCTTTTTTTCCCCTCCAATTGTCATCATCACTGCAAGTAGCACTGTTTGCAGTTTTGCTTTTGTCTTTTGAGCTGATAGCTCTCTTATTTAACAATTGTTGGGAAATCTGGAGGAGTCCCATTTTTGCTTAGTGACACTCAGAGCACTAAATGTTGCAATGAAATCCCAGTTTTCCTGAAAGCAATAGTAGCCTTTTTGCTGGCATCAGAAGATGCACTGTGCATCTGTGGGTGCTTTCAGGTTTTTCCTGGAAAAGCCAAAATAAGGCTAATCTGACCTCATCTGATGTAATTTAAACTGAATAATTATTATATAGTGTTTCTGAGATCCCTGAACAGATAAGATCATATTGTAAAGAAGGGGTTGCACAAGGCAGTATCAGACTGCTCCACAGACTTTGTGATCCTGGCCACAAGTCAGGGGATGTTTAATGTGTGTTTAACTTCTGAGCTCACTAATAGCTCCTGTAACCTCAGGGAGAGGATTTGCATGCCTAACCTTCAGAAAGTGCTGAAATTCCCAAACTGTGCCTAAATTAAGATCTAATACACAGACAGCCTTTCTTGAATTTTAGGTTTCTCTGCCTGGCAGCCCTGACCTTCTGTAAGCATGTGGAAGACTGATTACTTGTTTTTGTTGACAGTTCCAGCCAGTTCAGTTAATCTAGCAACGATGATGGCTTCAAAATGCAGAAGATCCCTAAACTGTATGGACTGTGCTTCCCTACTTGTGGGAATTTAAAGAGGGAGAATGCTGTTAAGAGGAGGACTATGCATGGCTGTAAAATGTAACTACAGCACAATAAACCTTTATCACTTATTAACACATCTAGCAAAACCAGAGCAGAATGGAGGATCTGGTAGAGCCTTCCAAAAGCACCCGGGGCACATTCAGGTGTGTGAGGCTATCTCCACATCGTACCTTGCCAGCTCTCAGGAATCACCTTGCTCATGCCTAGGGAGGCAGAGGCAAAGCAGTGTGTGGATAGAGGATAGACAGTCTCTTACAGAGAACGTTTTTCATTTTTTCCTTTGATTTCTTTGCAGCAGACCTCTTGTTAGAGATAAAAATGAGACGAGACATACACTCTTGTTCAACAACATGAGAAGGGTCCTGATTTTTTCTTCTTCACAACTTAGCTTACAGGCTCATTAACTCCTCACTGACTCTGACTACAGCAATCTCCCAATGTAAGCTTCCCTTGCAGACTCTGACTGCAGGTTCTTACCTAGCTAGACTTTGACTACAGGTTCCAACTGCAGATTCAGACTGACCTTACAGTAGCAATTCTCTCTTTCATTTGGTCAGTCCCCCTTTGGGCCATCTTTCCTCTCCTCTTAGTCCACCTCTGGCCCATTCCTTCAGTTTCCTCAGTTCCTTCCGTTCCTCGGGATCCTCCCTGACCAGCTAACTCACCCTTTTATCACAATCATCCTTATTGGCTTTAGCTGTGACCTATTAAGGGCAAGGATGTTTTTGGTAATTAGCTGTGATTCATCAGGGGCAAGGTTTCCTGTAATCCCTTCTACAGATTTGTTCTTATTTTTTTGCTTAGATCAGTGTTGACCTCAAAGGCATTCTGATGGGACTGACAGACAATGTTTTTTTCTGTGGGGAAGAAGATAGAGAAATCCAGTAAGTTATTTTGCACAACTTTCGACTATACCAGCCGTGTTAATTGAGTTTGCTCCTGTGATTAAAGTAAAATGGACGTTGATCGTATTTTTGGACAGGCTTCTGCCCTGTGAAAACTGCCTCCTTCAAGTGAGAGTTCAGTCTTTACAGCTCATCACCAGGCAGCACCTTCTAAGCAGTCTCACCTATGACTGGATCAAGCTGTTTACCATGATTTTTGCTCTGTCAGTCACAAGAAACCCACTTGCTGATATTTTCTGGTCACATCACTGTGGTGAGTCTGAAAAACTCACCAGATATGAGATAGACACCGTGCTTCTTTTCCTTTGATACTTCCTTAAAACCTCTCTCAGCTGGGAAGCAGATGTATTGTACTTACCTGGCATTGGGCTGACAGCAACTGAGGCTTAGTTTCTGCGCTCTCCATTGCTTCAGCTCTGTCCTTTTATCACCTTTATGGGTATGCTGCCAGTAACAGGGGTTGCAACAGGGGCAGGCATTCTTCCTGCTTGTTCATGGTGCTATGGTCCCTCAGCGAGTACTTGAAAACATATTAGTTATACATATTGATTAATTCCTTCTTGGGGTGATAGTAGAATAAATGAGCTACAAATGCCTTTAGAAGATCTGTTTCATTGCTGACCAGTGTGCTTTGAACAGTGGGTTCCTTTCAGCTGTATCTCTCCCCACGTATGTTTTATCCGTTTTCTTCACTTCCTTCTCTCCTTTAATTTTTCCTCTATATTTCTACCTTATGGGGCAAGTAAGGAGATCATTACAAGCTCCATGCTTGCAAGGAGACAAGGAAGAGTTCACTAGTGTTTTGACTATGATAAATAGTCATTCAGTGGCACTGCCAGGCTTTCAGAGAAGGAGGGATCTACAGGCAGAGATTACCATTTCCTTAATGGGAATGTCTGCATAAACCATCACACAATCCAGCATATAATCCTTCTCCTTTTCCTCTCTAACAATTTGTTTCACTGCAGGAGAGTGCTTTTGGGTAGTTATTCCCAGCATTTACAGTTTCCTGAAGCCTCCCTGTAGATATCCTTTCCTGTAGATACGCTACAAGAAAATTCAAACTGGCAATTTGTGCTGGAGAACAAGCATGAGGCAAATGTCTGTGATGGAGAGATTATCAGAGAGCCTGAATTCAGTAAGATGCCATTTTTCTCCTCTGGGCATTCCTCCTTGCACAGCTTGCTGTTTTTGTGGCCTAGTTTTCATGAGAGATTTTTGACAATAGTTGTGAATGTTGACATTTTCCTCTATTTTATTTCATTTTTTTCTTCTTTGGATTTGAGCTGAGCACACACTGGAGTGAGGAAGCTCAAGGGTGTCAGATTTCAGTTCTACTGACAGTAGGTATCATGTCCTAGAGTCTGCTTTATAAATGCCCAAAGATGGTTCAATGTTTCCTTCCCCCATTATTTCTATTGAAAAGTAGCTTCTGCCTCATCCTTCTGGGCACAGAAACATTTTAATTTCCAGTCCAAATTTGCTCATGCCTTTTTATTCTTCTTTAGTTATTTCTAGTCACTGATGTTGACTAGCTATTTTTCTTCCTTGGTGTTTTCTTTTTAGTTATTTCTGGATTGCAGTGATGACCCTTCTTAGCCTCTGTTCAGTTAAGCTAAAAAAGCTGGCTACTCTGGTCTCTCTGAGAGGAATGTGCCTTATTCTGATTACCCTACCAGTCTTTGTCAGACTCTGGCTTTTTTACAACACACACATATACTGAAGATCAGTATGTGTGTGCTGAAGAGGGGCCCCCACAACACCTTCTGTGTCCTGGCTGGTTCCTCCAGGTTCTGACTATTTTAAATGGCTTTGCTCATCACAAGAGTCACATGTGATTTTCAGTAAGTATGTGTTTTTGTTTTTTAAACCGAAACCCCAACGACCATTCACTGAATGTGAAAACAAATTCTTGCCTGTGTAGATTTAAGAATGGTGTGTAATTCTTTAGTGAGTTTGAAGGTTGAATTTTTGCTGAACAGTCCAGGTGCTGAAAGTATCCAAACAGTTTGATTGCCTTGCTCTGTGAGAGCAGGACAGTTATTGCCATCAGTCCTTTATACTTCTCTGCTCTAGTTTAAGTTTCAGTCTCTGCTTCTCTAGGCAGGATCCTGTTTTGCAGTAACAAATGGAACATTTAAATACAGTAGTTATGGGTTGTGTCTGAACTCGCTGATTATTTGCAAATCACCACAAAATCTCTCAAACCCAATGCAATAAAGTCCATATCAGAGTAAGTGTTGCCAGGCAGCCCAGGTGCTGCAGTGAGGTCTGAGAAATCAGTCTTTGGTCTGCAAAAATTAGTGAGTGGAGTTATTGTGCCATTTGAAAGTATGGGAGGTGCAGGTAGGAACTACGAGCTTCAATGCAATTGTAAGCCATAGGTCAAAATTTCAGCCAGGGTAACAGAGAAATTGATGGCATTGTGTGGCTTTCTGCCAGTTGAAGATTTGGCCTAATATTTATTTTCCCAAGTAAAAGGGTCCATTCAGTCAGGCAGCCTGCCTGGAGAACAAAGGGGCAAAACAAATTTTAACTGCCCAATGCTATTCTTTCAGAACAGATCTGTACTTATATGCCAGAATAATTTGGGTTTGTGTCTGACACAGGAGATCTGACTTGTGGAGGGACTTCAGTCTGGGCTGTTATTCTTGGAGGACTGGGAAAATGAAAGCGTATCCTTCCTGCCCTTAAGAGTATGCACCTGAAGACACTTTTCAGGTATGTGTTATTTTCTGTTGGTGGCCAGAGTGGTGAATGATGTGCAAGCTCTCTTTAGAGTAATGTGAGAGGGGAAGGAAGAGAGAGAAAGAAAAGCCACATAAAGGTCCTGAAGGGCTTTCTTTTGCCTGGCTTATTTTGGAGGTGACGCTTCATATGTCAATTTAAATTAAGCCATTTCAAAGAGCACCCACTCCAGAACCTCTGATGCACTCTTAACACAGCAATTGTGGGGCACATTGGATAACTGACACAGTTGAGGACAAGAGAGGGAGGGAGCAGCAGGAGGAGCTGAGATTAATTGTTTCATGGCAGGGCTGCTTTGTCCCCTGCCAT
Organism: Tychaedon coryphoeus; assembly: GCA_013398595.1. Taxonomy (NCBI): domain Eukaryota; kingdom Metazoa; phylum Chordata; class Aves; order Passeriformes; family Muscicapidae; genus Tychaedon; species Tychaedon coryphoeus. The sequence goes on along the minus strand of WBND01002210.1, from coordinate 2,549 downwards.
GTGTGATCACATGTAATTATCAGGCTGTCGTTCACACCTGTTTTCTTTATCCTGTTTGGGCCTAGTGTTCTGGTGTCTTAAGTGTAGGTATCTCATACTTATGTCATGGTTTTCTGCAGTCCTTCTGATCTGAGTAAGGTTTAAAGAGGAGGCTTGTCTGGGTGTTGAACAGTTAATGTTCTAGAAAGCGAACACCTGCATGTGCAGCCTTGTCCCCTCCTATGCGGCTGAATAGCATTTCATGATGGCAGGGAAATAATTCAGTACAACCCAGCCCTGCTCTGTGTGCAGTGAATAAGCTCAAGTGAAGTAGAGGTCATTCATGTTAATTTGAAGTAAATAGGATTGTGAGACTGGGGGAAGAGGGTGAACCCCCTTCTATATACAAATTCTATAGCTCAGAGGCTTAGGAAAAACTTAATAGTAAACACTTGCTAAGAATCCATGCCATTAACCTTTTCTGAGAGGAGAGACAAATGGTTTTCCTGCTTCATTTTGTGCAGGTCTCGCATTTTGGTATGTATGCAAATCGTGCTGGGTGGCAGTGTCTCATACAAATCAACTTGAAATGCAGAGGCAGCCATGCAAGCAAAATGGCTTGTCTTTCTCTGCAGCTGCAATGAGACTTCTAGCACAGGAGAACTAGGCAGGGAAAGAGCCTGATTTGTAAGGAAGCATCAGGAAGAGAGATGAAAACCAGAAATCCTCCTAAAATGCTGTCCCACTAGCAGAAAGCTTTGTGTATATGCTACAGTGCTGCCCTGTGTTTTTTATGATCTGAGGAGCATTTGGCACTGTTTTATTTTTCTTTGAGTTTTGGAGTGTCCTTATCCTGACTTCTCAAGGCAAGGAAATGTATGATCAACTCGTGGCTATGCAGAACTGGATAGGTGATGTTTGGGAAGAAGAGATGAACAGCACTTTTTTGAGATCAGGACTGAAATGGGCATGGAAGAGATAACGCAGATGTGAAACATAAGCAGGCACCTTTGCAGGAATATTGACTGCTCGTTGTAAAGACAGTGGGTGAGCGCTCGGCATTGCATTGTGCTGCTGCTGTTCTCTGTCCCAGATCCTTTGTGGATCTGTGAATCAGGTTTTTTGACACTGTTTAACAGTAGCTACTGATACAGCTCCACCGAATCATCCTAATTATAAATTAATGTGTCTCCAACCCCTTTGCAATATTCCTTTTATGAGTTGGGTAGGCATTTACATTTACATTTCCAGGAATGCGTCCCCTGTTCTCTCCCTCTTATACTGTGCTTTTCCAACTGTACCAGGAACAAGTATCTAGCAGGGTGGACTGAGTTTGACTTTCTGAGTCTGCAGTGTCTCTTGGTAAACATGGCAACAAGACCAGATGCTATTTAATTTTAATGATAAGTGACAGCAAAACAGAAGAGAAAAGGGAATGGAAGATGATCAAAGTTCATAAAGACATGTACTTCCTTGTTTTTTTTTTCCCAGCCAGACCTTTCCAGAGTTCTGGCTCTTTTGACCTTGCTGTGCTGGATTGTGGGGAGGCTCTGAGCAAGTGTATGCAAAGCACTGCAGCAAGCAAGAAAAGGGGCTGCTTGGCATTACCAGCTTCTTCTCTGTGTAAGTGCAGACACTCCCTCTGTTCAGGGAGATGAGCTGTGAGAGGACAGTGATGTGGCTGCAACTTCTCACTGTGCCTTGCTGGATTATTTCGTATTTGCTCTTTGATCTTTTTTCACACTGAGTAACAGGCAGCATGACTGCAATGTGATGCTCTGACTGCAGACTGCATTGTCTTGTTGAAAAATGAATTGCCTCAGAGACTTTCGTCTATCTCCTGAGCTATTTCCTGTTAAAACTAGGAAAGCTGGGATTTCCATGTGATTTTGAAGCTCAGAGTTCTGATGTACAGTGGAATCCTGTCTCTGTGTTCATTCATTACTGCTTCTGATCCCTTCTTTTCTCTTCCATTATCTCAAATGCTTTTGGAAACTTCATTTTCAATATACTGTATCATCTCACTTGAGTTCCCTTCTGTGGGCATGGTAGTTCAGTAGGAAATGCAATGCTGCTTTGAAACGTTTGCAGACAAGATAGGGAAAAATACATCTGTGAGTTATGGATGAGAGTAATGGCTTTTACGTTTGGAGCTTATAGATGTTTTTTGCCTTTTCATCTGCCAAATACTTACACTTTCCAGCACTGTCTGCATCTAGAGGTTGTGTCTTGGTGGGAAATTATGTTGGATGTGCAGCCTAGGTGAAGCTGCCTTGCGCATCTCCTGAGCACTCTGGCTCTTTGGCTCAGACTTCTGCACATTTGTATCGGTTTTAGCATTTCACCTCTGGTCACTTATGAACTGATTCTATAGTGGGATATTTTGGTATTTTCTAACTGTTCATCCTGACATGAACCACAGGTTTTCATAAGAGCCTGGGATGTTGTCCTGGTTTCTGGGACAGGTGCCTGCCAAAAAAGGCAGAAACTCCTTTCTTGAAGTAGAGAATTTGAAATCAAGTACTCTAAGGCAGAGATAAGGGTAGAAATAACAGCTCTTTACTAATATA